>PVHP010046925.1:0-13022 GCA_004024765.1 Zapus hudsonius
AAGCTCTAGCTTCTGGGTATAACACAAGAGCTCATATTAAGCTGCCTAATCTTTCATAATTGATCCAGTGATCCCTAGTGAGTCTTGAAAATAATTTTTGTGTTTCCATATGTTAAGAAGACACTCTATACTATAACCCTGCTCTTCACAGGTATGGAATGCAGCCCATTACATATTTCAAAGTGTTTTGAGGTATAGGAAACTCATATTGCCTAACATAGTGTTTCTGAAGTTGCAAGACCTAGGAAACAATTTTCTTCTGTAATACTGATGCGGATTATGATACGGGGTGTGGGGAAGGGTGAGAATTTAGATAACCCCCAGTAAAAATTTCAATGCACCCCAAGTTTAAAGAGTATCCGAGCTCTTGTCTATAAAGTTAAAGAATTAAAACCATAGACAACAAGTTAGTAAGTGTAGTGAGAGACTTTATTATTTAAGGGAACATGGGGAATTACAGAGTTTTCCAGCCACAAGTGTGGGGAAAACACTTGTCAGAGAGTTTAACAGAACTTATATTGTTTAGTTAAATAAGCAGAAACAGAAAAGATAACAGGGAGCTCCCATCATGAGAAAGAGAGGTTCATGAGGGAAAAAGTCTGGAGCCTGCCCCCACCCCCCATTAGCTGGGGTGGGGGAAGGCCTTACCTTCCTAAGGCCTGGATATTCAGCAGTCTCTCTACTCCATTGCCATGTGGGGGAAGAGAGAGGCTTCCTCTAGGGAAGTTAATTTAAGTTCTCCCCAGGTGAGTCAAAGAGACAGCTGATTGGTTCATATTTGACCAATCAGCCCCTAGGTTGTAGCTCTAGCTAGATACCTCCCACCCAAGGGGAGGGGTGTTCCCTGCAGACGCCTGACTCTGTCACAATACCTTCCACATTGGTCTGATTTGAACATGATTTTCATACTTAAAGTTAACACGATAATAAAATAGTCAAGTTAAAATGATACATATTATAACAATATGTATAAGACTTGGATTTATTTGAATATTTAATTTCCAAAGTTTCATAGAATTTATCCATCTAGACCTCTAAAACTTTTAATCAACTGGCAGTCAGTGCCCATACTTCATTACAAGGAACTTTGACTTCTGTACTAATGATTTCTGTCTAGACATTCAGCCAGTTGTGTGTAAGGTTTCAGGAAAGCTTGGTAAATATTTTGAGACTGATACTCTATATAGAACAGGATGTCTCTGTGGCTCTCCAGTCAGCTGAGTGAGGGGGACAGGAAAAATACACAGAGGTGTTTTAAGAGAAGCATCCTGTATGTTTGCCTTCTCATAAACACCAGGCTTCTTTTTATGAATCCACCTGTTTGCCCCAGAGCCTTATTTCTCGGAATACTGCCAGCCCTTCTGTGTTTGAGTTTGACAGGATAACAGATTCCAGGGAGCCCCATTTCCTAGGATGTATCGCACACAAAAGTAAGCCTTTGGAGATTAAAACAGAGTGCCATTCTTCTTTTTCAGATAATTGCAAAATTAGAAAATCTTGATGATATAATAAAAAATTGTTATCTGTGAATTTTGAGTCAATTAAGATGGGGCTGTTGTCAGTTTCAAATTTGTAAGTATTATGAACAAAAAAATCAAAGGAAATAATATCCTATGTCTAAAACTAAAGTTTGGGGGCTGGAAAGATGGTTCAGTGGTTCAATTCCCCAGCCACCTATGCAAAGCCAGTTGGGTGTTCATTTGTAGGAAGAGACCCTGATGTGCCCACACTCATATTCACACAACTAAGTAAAGATATAAAATTTAAAAATGAGGTATTTGAATACATTTAGAAGATATCAGTCATATAGTCATAAATCTAAAAGTAATTTTAAAGTTAATTTTCTGGTACGTCCAAATATGAAAACCAGTATTTGACACTATACTACTGTCTATGAAACGTGTGCCCATAATACTTGGCAATAATAAAATTATAATTCCAGGGCTGGAGAGATGGCTCAGCAGTTAAGGCACTTGCCTCCAGTGCCTAAGGTCCTGGGTTCAATTCCCCAGTACCCACATATGTCAGACCCACAAGGTGGTGGCCCTGATGCTCTCTCTCTCTCTGCTTGAAAAATGAATAAAATATTAAAAAATATAATTCCATAATATATTCAATCACCTTTAATTCTTTCCATTTTAGTATATTTTCTGTCCACTGTTCCAATAAATTGTGTAGGATGTCTTTTTAAAGTGTTTCCAATGCAAGTTGCCTAAGGAGCTCCATGTAAAATTTAAGAATTATTGCAAGCAAACATATATGCTAAGGGCCAAGTTGTCTCAAACCAATGATATCCTTCCAGAAAGCTAAGCTGAATGAATCCCACTGTGAACAGCATTTAGGTAGCAAGCCCTGTAGCTGTTCTTGGCAAATTGTAGAGATGTGACAGGTCCAAACACGTGAAATTAGCTTCCTTTTAGGCATTTCTATAATCTTAACCAAGTGAAACCATTCTTGAACTACGTTGGCAATAATGCTGTTATTGAGAGAGTGTTTACACAGCAAGAGCCTGGCCCACTGTCCACAATAACCAATCTGTCCCCAATATTTAGTCTTCAACGTGACATGGAACAAGCCAATGACTGTGTTCTTGACACACTGCGGAGTAGCAGTGTATTTATTTATTTACCACTTTGTTCCATAAAGGATTTGAATTTGCTTACAAATCTCAAGAGTGTGTGAATCAAGATGATGGGAACTATGGGTACAGACATCAAAGCCTGGGCTTGAATACTTACACACATGCTCATTAGTGAACCTCGTTTTTTTTTTGGCTGTAAGGTCCAGAATAGTAAGGGAGAGTAAAAGGTAGGGGGATGGGAGGGATGGGAACAGAGGAAAAAGCAGAGAGACAAAGGGAGAGAGAAAGGGAACAAGAGAATGAGAGAGAGATAGAGAGAATGAAAAGGAGACATGTTAAATTATTTAATAAAACTTTTCATCAGAATTAAAATTCAAGCAGTTATTCAGAATTTTTGAATCGCTTTTTCTGAGACCTGAAAGAAGCATGCACTCTGGTGTAGCAGATAATATCTTTAGGAACACTCCAAATGCCAGGAAATGTTGGACTAGGCACAATTTTCACAACATGTCTCCAGGAGGCATGTGATTGATGCTAAAAGCAATTCTGCCAAGGTCCAGGCAGATATTTTGCATGACTTTGCACCATGCATTGAAAGTGATTTCTGGAAGTCTTACTTCATTTTCATGGAGATACATTTAGAATGTAGACATTTTTTATATATGTTGCTATATCAAATTCCTTTGAAATTAGTTAGATCAAGGTCTATATTATAAGCTTCTTATTGTTTTTCTTTCTTTCTTTTTTTTTTTTTTTTTGAGGTAGGGTCTCGCTTTAGCCCAGGCTGACCTGGAATTAATTATGTAGTCTCAGGGTGACCTTGAACTCACAGAGATCGTCTTACTTCTACCTCTGGGGTGTTATGCTCAAAGAAGTGCACCACCACTACTAGCTAAGTTTGTTAAAATACAATTTGTGGAAAAAACGTAGATTTACTATAAACATTGCTTGCTGACTATACATGGTGGATGTTTATCTTCTTTATCCTTATGTAGCAATTTAAAACATATAAAACATAAGCTAACATTTTATGCTAGTAGAGTTATTGTACTCAACCTGTTTCTTACCATGGTTTTGATTCCTTTTCCTATTTATCTGCATTTCAAATTTTCATAAGAAGCTGAGCAGTGTCCAAGGAACCTTCCCTCTGCTGGCTCTCCTGGTCTCTCAGACATACTGTTTGTAGGCAGTATGTCTAATGCATAGACTCTGATGTTTGGTGCACTTCTTAATTCAAGTGAGACTCATAAGTTTTCACTGTGCAATAGGAGATGGCTTGGCTTTCCGAGACATTTCTGTTCCCTCATCTGAAACCTTTTAAAGGGCAATGAATTGCATAACCCTCAGTTCTATCATTATCAGAGATAAAAATTGTAAGCCTGTCTTCCTTCGAATGATGATCTTATGTGAATTAGTTAAAAACAAATCTTGGTTTTAACCTTTGAATTTACAGAATAATTACCAAGGATAAATCTTTCTGGATATCTCTGAATAAAAATTCCTCATAACATAGACCTAACTATTACTAAAAGAATAAAATCATGGGCGTTTCCATGGCAACACAAAAATGTCCAGAGTTGAAAAGTGGGGCTTCTGGTTATTCTTCAGATTCTGAAACCTCAAACTTCGACCTCTCCAAGAAGGACAGCATACCAAGAAGCCCCAGTGATCTGATTGTCCTCATGGGCCTAAGCCAATATACTACTACGTCTTCACATTGATTGAACCCATGATCAGCACCTGACAGAAGCATAGGAGATTTAATAGATTGATAATGACCTTTTGCCCATTACTTATGATCTGTGGCTTGACACAAGAGTGTATCCTACAGTTTGATTCTTAAATGTCCCCTCTGTCGCACTAAGCTGAGACAAAAGTCCTCAAGACATGTATATGATTGTCAGTAATTCAGGGCAAAAGACTTTTTCAAAGAAGCCTTTTGGACACTATCTAAGTAAGCAGATCTGTTATTAACAAGCAGCCAATGGTAAGTGACTCAATCTTTCATCCTGTTCTGAAAGATAAAAGCAGAATTATAAGGTAGGGTGAAACATGATTAGACCATTTATTTCATTGCATAATCTTTTATCGATATCACAATTTTTCTTTTGGTTGCCTGGCAACTAATGTACATCACTTACTGGGGTGTAGACATCTATCACCTGTGTTGTAATAAATGGTTGTCTACTCCTGATGCAGCACCGTGGTCTTTTAAGCTTATTCTTAAAATAACTGGTCTTTTAAGTTTTTATTTATTTATTTATTTATTTATTTGCAAGCAGAGAGAGAAAATGATAGAAGACTGGCAGGCAGAGAGAAATTGGGTATGTTAGGGCCCCCAGTCCCTGCAAACAAACTCTAGATGCAAGCATCACTGTGTTCATCTGGCTTTATATGGGTACTGGGGAAGTGAGGAAAGATATACTGGAGAAGTGAAGGGAGGTGGTACATCTCAGGAGCTACCCTTCCTCATGATCCTGGACTATGTAAAACTCAACATAGGATCTGTTCCAGTAAAGCCCCCAAACAAGTAAGCCCCCCACATGTACAGACTCCAGGCAGTCTCCAAGCCCACCCTAACCTCCTCTGGCTTCAGTTCCATACACAATCTGTAGCAAAGTTCCAGGGTCAGATGGCCTGGCAGCTCCCTAGCTGTCTCACACAACAGGCCAAAGGCAAGTGCACCCACCCTCAGAGCACCCACCCGATGACTGGACAAGACTCTGGACAAGCTTATTGAAAAAGGGCTCTCCTAGAAATTGAAGTCAAGGGCTGAAATAGGACCCGCTGCTCTCCAATAAGTGAACATCAGCATGAGAGGGCACATATCGAGGGGATGATCACAATATCAAATGAGTATATAGGTTGGAGTATTAATATCTTAATATACAATATATGTTTTGGTCAACCTAAATTTTTCCTATATTTTATAAGATAGGCTGCTTGTAAATATGAAGCCCATGCATATATGAACATGCATACACACACACCACACACATATACACCCACACAAAAGGAAGGTTTCCACTGGCTTATTGGCACAGGCCTTTAATTCCAGCACTTGAGAGGCTGAGGTAGGAGGAGTGATGTGAGTTTGAGGCCAGCCTGAGTCTTCATAGTAAATTCCAGGTCAGCTTGGGCTAAAACAAGACCCTACCTCAAAAAGACAAAACAACAACAAAATTAAAACAATAAAAAAGAAAGGTTTCATAAAGTTTATGTATTTCTAACCTCCTTTCTCCTTTTGCAATATGCTTTTTTAGTTTTCTTAATGGTTCAAAATGTGACTTGTACTTTGCACAGGCTAATGCTTACCATTCCTTTGAAAATACAAACCAGAACCTGCTCTGTTTTGATTTTTTTTCAAGCTATGAAATAGTCATTCTGGTGTTTTTGCCATAGTTTAAAAATACATAAACCATTCATTATTTCAATACCAGAATTCTTTAACCAATTTTGTTTGAAACAATTTAAAATGCCTTTATGTAAAGTTATATATTATCAAGCCTAAAATTTAACCCCTTTTAATTTTTCTCTAAAAAGAAATACAGTATTTTGAAAGACTTCTGTTTGCTTGAACTTCTTTGTCCCATTTAGAATACAATGAGAAATATCATCATCTTTTTCATTATAAATATTTATTGTCTGACCAAAATATGAGTCTATTTTTAAGAAGATTTTAGATGCAGTTCATAAGACTTTGAACTTTATTACAATATTATTAGAATATTTTTGTAATGCACATTTAAATATAAACAAGTCATTAACATTTGAATATTTGAATGAATTTGACACATTCTTTTTATAGTCTTACATGATTGAAAAGAGCTTCTTTTGTATGTTTTCTTGAGGAAACAGAAATACTGTTCAAAATATGTTAAGATGGCCCTTACTGTGATCATTTTCTATGAATTAGACATCCAGGCCAATGAAGATTTAGAATCTAGGCTGTGTTTTAAAATGGATGGAGACTCATTAGAGAGTGTTTAGGCAGAGGAGCCTCTGGAGGTAGGAAGATGGTTCTGATTCTCTTGGAGAAGTTTCTACATCGAAGCTCTGGTATTCAAGTGATTCTCTTGTGTCCTCCTTGGGTTTATGAGAAGCCGCAGGAAGCAAGGGGCTGTTCGCAATGTGTAGAATTTTATTAGGAGAGAAATGTTTGCAAATGAAAACAAGGTTAAAAGCCTGTATTATTTATTAAGCCTTGAAACCATTATCTGTCCCTTGAGGAGCTGGGAGTCTGGTCTGAACGACTGCCTGCGCTAAGTTCTCTGATTGTGAAGCACCATTCTTCACGCATAGTCCAGACATTCCACCCACATCTACACAAGCATTCAAGCGGACATCCTTAACATGTCAGTGTATATGAATGAATGCATCAGGTGTCTAAGAACATCCCCAAGCTCGAGGGCATCTTATCTTGAGAAGCAAGGTTGGAGTGACTCTCTGAAATTTATATGTAAATATAAACACACACACACACACACACACACACACACACACACACGATTAGGCTACGGGTTCCTTTCAAATATCTTACTTTGAATAGTCTCAATCCTTCCTCTGACAGTGAGATTTGGGCATAAAGTAAAAGATACAAATTATGAAAAGCAGCTAAGTGTTTGAGTTCATGGAGTGGCATAATAAATATATGAGTATTTGGTAATTCCTTGAATATTAACTTGTCAGTTTTTTTAATTAAGGAATGCAAGCCATCAAGGTAGAGGATATATATATATATATATATATATATATATATATATATAATACTCCCTGGGTCATTATTGGAGGAGCATGAATGCTAAGCGTTCTGGACAAGGCAGAGCAGTTCACAGGTTTATTTTTAAGAGAATAAAAAACATGGAGAATAAATATTCTCTTTCTTTTATTTCTCAAAACAAGCTGGTTTCCATTTTCCCTTGGTGAGTTGGAGGGAGAGGCCTTCCACATGGCCAATTATGAGCCTGTGGTTAGAATATGAATTATGAGCTTAGATATGAAGCACTAAGTGTGGGAGATTCTTTGATATAAGATCTCTCATCCAAAGAGACAAATATGTGAGGAAAAAAATGTTCTAAAAACAGAAAACCTCCCTGCAGGTGCCTGCGCCTGGCAACGTGGAGTTGTCAAGCACTTGGCATTGATCTATGCCTTCATAAAGCCTGTGGTACTCTGCAGGCTTATTAGCCAAGTGTGCTTTGTAAAGTTACAGGTTTGAAAGCTTTTCCCAGGGTGAGTGCTTCTCACGCTGGAGGAACGAGTGCCTCCTTGCTTTTTCAGCGGTTGTTATAAATGGCTCCCAGTAGGCTCAGGAAAGAAGCCAGGGCTAAGATAAAGCTGACCTCAAGATTCTTGGAGGTCCTGTCCTCCACCACCTGCACAGCGTCAGCCTTAACAGTACCAAACACTCAGCATTTAGGATTATTACAATGAAATGGCTAGATCTGAGGACCAATTTCAGTTGCTAACGACCCCTCTACCCAGAATATATGGATGTAGCCTTAATCACAGTGGTTCTTAGTGGCACTGCAGAGTGGAGGTTTAAGCATGACCCAATGCAAATGGTGACATACCACACACCTTACTTTAAGTCTCTTCCTTTCAGCGTTGACACTCTTAGTTAACATGCCTTCCCTTTCTGTGGTGTTTGCAAACCTGATATGTAAGAAATGATATATATGAGCCTGTGTTATATAGAATGGATTTAGCATATCATTTGATAAAATTAATTTATGGAAGACTGCTAATCCAAGGAAAATTTTACATCATGTAGAAATTAAATTGAGTGCCTAAAAACTTAGAGGGTGATTTATAATTTAATTTCATGTTTCATTGTCATCTAAATGGAAGAGGAAGAAAATAAAGTCCACTAAGGATATGAATAAGCATCCTTTTCCCGATATCCCCCTTGAGCACGATTGAAAGAACATATTCGACAGAATAATTTATTTCAGGAGGCAGTTAGTAGCCTGAGACTGGACTGTCCCCCTGAACACCAACGTCTGTCTCAGCACTTATATCTTCTCTGGACTCCAGTGAAGCATTCTTGCAGAAGTGTGCTCACTTCAGCCCAGCATAAAGAGGACAGTAGGGTGTCCCCAAAACATATGATATGCAAAACTCATGGATGTGCCTGTGGTTAGGCTGGTTGCAAAATGGGCTCTGACTAGATCCTTCCAAGCCCTCCTGTTCCCCAGTTTATCTCCTTCATTTATCCTGTAGTGTTTTCATTCTCTTCTACTCTACCCCCATGAGGATAAATTTGTACAGAATTTTCCAGGAGGGTGGAAGAGAATATATTCCATTTAAAAACTGTGCATCCATAAATCATGTGCTGAACTCATGTGCAGGAATCCATTGAAGTTGGCAACTGTGATGGTTAAGTTTTGATGTCAACTTGACCTTTCAAGTAATTTTGGGTGGGTCTCTGAGGATGTTCACAGGAAGGCAGCCTCTCAGTAGGGGGCAGGATGTAAGGAAGCTCAAAGAAGCTAGAAGTAAACATCCTTTCCTGTGTGGGCAGTGCAGAAAGGAAATTCCAGAGGCTCGGGAAGCCATTAATTCTGGGGAAGGGTTGGAAGACCCCACCCTAAGGCTATATAAAGGGGAAGAAATTCTTGGCCTCTCCTTGTTCCGTGTGTATGGTGTTGGTAATGAGTTTTTCTCTCTGCTTGGACCTGTGAAAGGGGAGCAGCTTCTTCTGCATTCTGGAACTTCCTCTGTATCTATAGCTACAAATAAATCCTTTCCTCCCAAAAACTGTGCCTGGTTAGAAGATTCATCCCAGCGGCGTGTGGCTGACTGCGACAGCAACTCTCCTCAGTTATTTAATTATTATTTGCATTTTATATTTACACAAAAACTTGTGACATAATCTTTTCATGGCATCATCAGAAGTTACAAAAATATGATTCCAAGTGCCTAAACCATATCCTGAAAAAAATGTGTATTTCTTATATTTCTATCAACCTTCCATCCCTATTTCATAATTCACCACCTATATTAGGCGGTCACTCACAGCAGATGACATTTAGCATCACTGAGATAAGAAAATATCTAGGGAAGCTAAATGACATTTTGATTAGAGTGACTAGTAACAGTCAAAGCAAAGCTAGATGCATTCAATGGGGTTCATCAAGGGATGATATCAGAGAATAAAACGGCAGATTCATACTGGTAGACTTCCGTATCATAACTCCATTAGGAGCAAACTTAATATATAATTTAAACTTAATATATAATTTATTTGAGAGGGGGGGGTCTCTAGCAGCTGCATACAAATTCCAGATGCATGTACCACCTTGTACATCTGGCTTTATGTGGGTTCTGGGGAATCGAACCCAGGTCCTTGGGCTTTGCAGACAATAACCTTAACCACTGAGACATCTCTTCAGCCCCCAGGGGCTAACTTTTGCACCTGAAAAAAAAAGAAAACTTCCCAGGACTCTGCCAGTTGCTATGTTGAATGTAGGAGTGTCTCCAGGTACTTGGGTTTTGAAGTGCATGGAGTTCTCTTTCTGAAGTCACATTAATTACTTCTTTTTGCCCTGCTGCAGGGATCCTTTCAAAGACCCTTTTACAATGTGTCACTGAAGCCTTCACTCTGCAGACTCACCTCTGGTCTCACAAGTCTCCTGCAGCCCCTGGCTGATTTCTGGCCAGGAGGTGCATGGAGACATTAGGAGTTCAGTGAGAGGGAGCCATGGCTGGCCTGTTCCTGCTGGATCTGGAGATTGCCCGTCCTCCGAGCTCCCAGGCATGGCTACACTGCACACTGGGCTCCTTCCTTGTGGTTGACTGGTCTCTCTCTACCCCAGTGTTCAATGCACATGAGCACTACTCACACTGTCATCCCTGAGCTTCTCCTCAACCAAATGTCTGATTCATTGGTCTTGAGGCTTGCTTTGCTGACTGTATTTATAGCTCTGTTGAACATCTTAAGGAGATGCTCCCCCAACACAGGACAACTCTTCCCCTGACACCTGCATCCTATCATGGTAGGATCATTTGCAGCCCTCTGATGGTGTCTTTCTAGAACAGACTTGTTTTGTTTTTGTTGTTGTTTTGTTTTTAAGGATTTCTTGAGAAGGATCTTCCTTTCCAGCTTTCAGTGATATCATTTTGATTACTTTTGTTTTATTGATTTATTTTTTGTTTTGTTGTGTTTTCTGGGAAATCTTAAGAATGGTCTTCCTGGGGCTAGAGAGATGCCTCAGTGGTTAAGGCACTTGCCTCCAGTGCCTAAGGCCCCCGGTTCAATTCCCCAGTACCCACATAAGCCAGACCCACAAGGTGGTGATCCTGGTTCTCTCTCTCTCTCTCTCTCTCTCTCTCTATATATATATATATATATATATATATATATATATCTGTTTGAAAATGAATAAATAAAATATTTTAAAAAAAAAGAATGGTCTTCCTTTCCAGCTTTCCATCCTGTCATTTTCATTAGGATCATCCCAGGTGTAGGAGACCCAAGAAAGCCACAGGGTTTCTCTGAAGGTTCTCTTAAGGACCCAGAAAGTCACTAAGTGTTTTCACTACAAACTGTTTATCTCTGAGCATCCACACACTGTCTGCATTGTAAGTTTCCAGGCTACATAGGTATTCATCTCTATCTGTTCAGGATAAGACATAGGGTCAAATCCAATCCAATTGGTCTCCTGTTCTTTAGCTCCTTATAGCTTGGCTACGGTTCAGAATTTGTGTCTTCCTGCAGAGGATGAGAAAAAAAGTCATTGTGGTCAAATATACTCTGCTGTATGGTCTCATATCCCTATTTCATCTTGAGTCCTACTATAAGCTCACAGCGTGGCTATGGCAGGGAGAATGTCCCCTGGTCTGTAGTACAAGATTCTGATCAGTCAGAGAGTAGAGGACTGTGATGGTTAGGTTTCGTTGTCAACTTGATCTTTTTAATTATCTTGGGTTAATCTGAGGATGTTTACAGAAAGGCTGCCTCTCATTAGAGGGCAGGATGTAAAGAAGCTCAAAGAAGCTAGAAATAAACATTCTTTCCTGTGTGGGCAGTGCAGGAAGTAAATTCCAGAGACTCAGGAAGCCATTAAGTCTGGGGAAGGGTTGCAAGACCCCACTCTAAGGTTATATAAAGGGAAAGAAATTCTCTCCTTGCCCTCCTGCCTGTTTGCTGCTCTGTGTGTGGTATTGGTGATGGGTTTCTCCATCTGCTTGGACCTGTGAAAACGGACAGCCTCTTTCCCTGCACATGTGGATGACTACCACAAAGTCAATTTTACTCCCTATGACTATGGGGTAATGGAACTTTTCCTTATATTTGCGCTAGTCGTCAACCTTGAGTTACTCTCATGAGATATCAGAGGAAATTAACTTGTTAGAGAAAAGCTTTATTTTGGCACACAGTTTGGAGTTTCTAGTCCAAGAGCCTGAGCAGAAGACCAGCCCTCTTTGAGGGCATGTCTACAGAGATCCAAATACCTTTCAATAATCACCAATGTCTAAGGGCCCCACTACCCCTTTCACTCAGTACATGGGCCTTTGGGAGACACTCAACATCAAAATAGTAGGGTCTTTATGGGAAAAAAATCCCAGATACACTTCTCCACCCAACAGCAAGTATAGCTGAGAAAATAAGGACATCCTAAGCATACTGATGCATACCAATATCTTCATGGTTGGTAATCTTATAAGCTTTGGGAGAATTTTTTTGTGTGTGGAAGAGTTCTTAAATTGCAATTAAAAATATTCTTTTTATTTATTTATGAAACTGTGAGAAAGAGGCATATATATATATATATATATATATATATATATATATATATATATATATATAGAGAGAGAGAGAGAGAGAGAGAGAGAGAGGGAGAGAGAGAGAATGAGCATGACAGGGCTTCTAGCCACTGCAAATGAACTCCAGACACATGTGCCACCTTGTGTATCTTGCTTTAAATGGGTATTGGGGAATTGAACTGTAGTCTTTCTGCTTTGCAGGCAAATGCCTTAACTGCTGAGCCATCTCTACAGCCCAGATTGCATTCTCTATATTTCATAAATACAGTATGATGTCTTTTTAATTATGAACATTTTCTAAAATTCTGAAGCAATAAAAAATTTCACGTATCTTTCTGACAAAAAAATGCAAAGTTATGTACAAAATATAGGGTCTCTTCCCCCCCCCAAAAAAAATTCTGATTGATAAATTTGTAGTCTTAAGATCTTGTCCTAGATTTTGGCAAACATTGATCCAAATACTTAAGTTTGGGCTGGGTCGATTGCTCAGTGGTTAAGGCACTTGCTTTCAAAGTCTAATGACCTGGGTTCGATTCCCTAATACCCATGTAAAGCCAGATGCACAAAATGGGTGCATGTATGTTTTTTATAATGGTAAGAGGTCCTGGCATTCCTATTCTCCTCTCTCTCTCTCTCTCTCTCTCTCTCTCTCTCTCTCTCTCTCTCTCTCTCT
>PVHP010046927.1:0-13096 GCA_004024765.1 Zapus hudsonius
GGAAGAAGCTACTGCAGTTGTAGCTGCGGTCGAGGGAGTCTTATTCAGGACCTGGAGGGTAGAGAAATAACCCACACAACTCACCATGTGTAGAGCTGCCTACTAAACCCATTCTACCACAATGACAGGGCAAGAGGAGGCTGGGGACAAGATGGGTCACTTTATGCCACATGAAGGAACTTGATTGGATAGGCAGTATGACATTATTTGAAGAAAGTTACAGAATTCATATTGGCACTTGAAGTAAATTTCCTAGGCTATATGATGAAAGCAAACAGGCCAAATCTAAAAAGAAGCCAAGCAGAAGGTTATTGCTGAAAGCCCAGAAGGAGACAGGAGCAGCCTGATTCAGCGCAGGATAGGAGGACAAGAGGTGGAAAGAACGAGAAACGAGAGAGAAACACTTAGGGATTAAAATTCCTGGGCCAAGTCATGGATTGGTTTGATATTATTGGTGGAGACAGGAAGTCTAGGCAAGCTTCTGATGGAAGAAAAGGTTTGTGCGTAGGCAAAACTGTAATAGAGGGGGGAAAACCTTGGAGGAAACAGAAAACACGCAATAAATTTGTCATAATCCTATATGCATAGCAATCAGTATTCATGCTTTTAAAGTTTCTTACAACTCAAACATTGAACATGTCATCACAGTTATTCACATTTAAAATAGTTTCTCCTGTGTTTTATATCAGAATGGTATTATTTCCTTAAAAATAATTGTTTCATAATACTGAAGATTCTTTTTAGACATACTTTTAAAAACTACATAATATTTCAGTTTGTGGTTTTCCATAATTTCCTTATTATTTGATACCCATGTAATAACAACTCTTCTAAAATGGATGGAAACGCCTACAAAGTTAGTATCTCTAAGCAACTCTATTGGAGGCTTCCTAGAGAGAAGCTGCTCATTGAATTATGCTACCAGGCCACATAGTGAGGCCCTGCCTCAAAAATATTCACATATGCAATGAGGAATCATATCGGGTTTTAAAAGTTGTTTATTTGAGAGAGGGAGAGAGAGGGAGAGAGAGAGAGAGGGAAGAGAGAGAGAGAGAGACAGGGAGAGAGAAAGGGCATGCAAAGGCCTTCTGCCACACTGCAAACAAATTCCAAACACCTGTGCCGCTTTGTACATCTGGCTTTACATGGGTACTTAGAGACTGAACTGGGCCAAGAGGCTTTGCAAGCAAGCACCTTTAACTGCTGAGCCATCTCCTCAGCCTCATTTTGCTGGTTTTAGTACCAGATAGTTAGCAGATGAAAATATAAAGTCTTATTGTTTAGTTTGAAAGACCAAAATTTGACATTTGTACGAACACCATAAAAGTATTGTTTTCTGGTTATAAGGCTTGGAGTTAAAAGTCATACATATATTACATTCAACAATGAAAACTAAAATTTGTCCACTACCTTTTTTCTTCTCCCTAAAGATATGGTTCAGAGGAGCAAAGTCTTCAGATGAGATTTTTTTTTTCTCTAGAGCTGACCTTAGCAAATCCATATGATTAATCACATGAATAAAATAGAAGCAAGCCAAAATGGCCAAGTATTTACAGTTCTCACTTCTTCCTGGTACAGCCATGTTTCCAGCTTTGTGCATCTTTCTTTTTTCCATCTTCTCGACAAGGAATTTCAGTATACATCTTAGTTACTTGGCTTCAGGTTTTGGGAGCTCATGAAAAATGATATGTAGGTGGTTTACACTCAGTGCCAGAATCAACACTCATTCTGTTCCGAAGAGCTGAGGACATGAACACTTTTTTTCTTCTCATAAGGATCTACTCAAGTTTATATGTCCTGTAATACTTGGCATTGGTGTTATTATTCCTTCATTTTTGGGGATATTTTCACTTAAAATAATATATTTCATAACCAAAGGAGCAAACTACCTCTAAAAAATGAATACAACTTTATTTCCAATTTGTTTTCTTCATGTCACCGTGGAAGAGAATTCAAGTGTTCAAGTATATTTCATGCATAAGCCTTATTTTTCTCAACTGAAACTATGGAAACACTATAATGTATTTAGTACCATATACTCTGACTGAATAAGTCCCAGTTCAAAGAACAATTTTTGGACATAGATAGTTGGATTTAGTCACTTGGTCTTTTAAAGTGTCTAGAGGAAAATCAACTGTTACAAGTAGATGTTTCAGATAAGTGTATGCAAAGTTTAGAGGAAGGGAAGAAAGGAAGGAAAAATGAAAGAGAAAGAGACAGGAAGGAGAAAGAGAATTCTTAGTAGCTCAGTGGTTTAAGAACTGAGCCTCGTAGCAGAGTGGAATACGTGGTGCTCTTGGAAGTTACAATTTCAAGATAATTTCATAATCAATAAAATTTCCTTCAAAAGAAAAAGAAACTAAGATGCTCAGTAACCGAGTTTTCACTAAACAATATTTTCTGAATACCAGATTAGTACATATGGAATAACAAAACTATAAATGCATTTATGGAGATAACAGAACAGTGCGTTTGAAATGATATAATGAAAAGAAATATTCATGTTGATACTGCTACATTCCCTATGTATTTTTAAAAATTGTGTTTTCAGTACAAAGCAGGAGTGGGCAACAGAACGAAGTATTCTTTCTTCTGTTGCCGTGACTCAAACTCTGAACTCCTCACTGCAAGAAAATTTCTCAATTGGATCATTGTGTTTCATAAGATTACATATTGTTGACATGTGTGGTTGCTTTTAAAACCTGGAAATATGTAAGTGCCATTCATGTGAATCTACCCTAAACCAAGAGAATGGGGAAAACAATGGAAAGTCTTTAGTATAAGGCAATTTTCTGATGCTTTCTTGTTACCTAGTGAGGTTCATATATAAAACACAAACACTAAGTGTACATTATTCAAACCTCCTTTTCTATAATATGATTCCTTTGAAGGTTGTAGCACATCCAAAACCATACATATGCCTAACAAGAGCCATCATTAGCTTGTGGCTTGGGTTTGGGCTTGGAGCCATGGAATCTTCCATTTTGCAAAAACACACTACATGTTGTGTAAGGAAAATTTTAATATCTTTCTGCTAAGCCTCAAGTTCGCACAGTAGTCCCCAATGATATGCAGGGAATACATTCCAAAAATCTCATTCTACGCCTGATATTTGTGAGTGGCATTGAACCCTATACAACTATGTTCTTCCTATGTATACAGAAGCATATTGGAAGCCCTTTCCACCTTAGCTGACCATTGATCGTATACTATGTTGTAAATTTGGCAGCTTAAGGTAAAGAGAAAATGAGCAAACATTTCTTTTACCTTTTTTATAGTTTCACAGTTAAATTTGTTATTACCACAGATTTTAGTACCCTCAGCATAGAATTTTTGCTTTTTCCTTACTAAGAAGAGAACTTTCATCTGTTCATACAAGGAAGCATTTTGTGGCTTCTTTTTGGACACATCTAAATTGCCAGCATCATTACTCTTGTACTTTGAGGTATTGTTAAGCAAAATAAGCATTATATAAATATAATCACTAAGTACCATGTCAGTTAGCCTGAGAAACGGGATGGCTCTTGACTAGTCTTTGACAGGCAGAATGCAGAATGGAAACAGTAGACAAAGGCCTGGCTCACATTTGCAGTAAGATTTCATCAAGCTACTCAAGATAGCATGTGATTTAAAACTTGGGAAGAGCTTGTTTCTGAAATTTTTCATTGATTTTTTTATGATTTATTATTGGTAACTGAAACATTAAAAAGGGAAATAAAAGACAAAGGAACTACTCACTGTACCTTAAATGCTTTGAGTTTTTTAGGAATAAATTATATACCTTTTCTATTAGTATTATATAAGCATAATGTTGAAGACATATTTATTAAAGGAAACAAGTAATTTTTTTAAAGTTCTGGCAGATCCAATAAAATTTATGTTGGACCACAAATGTCAAAAACATCCAGTATTCCATTCAGGAATAATGAAATGTTGAGGCCCCATGAAAACATATTTGATTCTGTGCTGCACAAGAGTAAAGTTTAACTTTCAGCTCTAAATCTGAAAGGAACAAGAGATTCTTCTGCCTGAGCATGATGGAAAATCACGTTTTATGCCCACCAAGCAAACCATAATCCACAGTAGTAACATCAATAAGGGAATAAAACTGTTCTACCTCAGAGGCTGCTGGCAGTGTTTATAAAGTAAGCCTGTGGTCAAAGGTATGTGTTGTAGTCAGCCATGTGCCACTGTGATGAACCTCCAAACCAGGCACAGTAATAGGAGGAAGGGATTTATTGAAGTTACAGATCCAGGGCAAGTTCCATAATGGAGGAAGAGGATGGCCCCCTTTCACAGGTCCAAACACAGAGAGAAGCCATCAGCAATAACATGCAGGCGTGCACACATGCATACAGACATACACACACACACACACACACATCAGCAAAGCAGGCAGGAGAAGAGAGAGAGATTTCCTTCTTCTTTATATAGCCCCAAGGGCAGGGTCTTGCAACCCTTTCCCAGACTTGCTGAATTCCTGAGTCTCTGGAATTTCCTTCCTGCATTCCTCTATGGGAAAAGGATACTTTTTTCTAGCTAACATGACTTCCTGAATCCCCTGAATCCCAATTCTCTCTTCAAATTGGAGGAATTCTGCTATACAACACTCAGGATTATTGTGGACTACTAACAGGGCAAGTTGACTTCAAAGAGTAACCATCACAGTGTGTTTTCAATTACTTTATATTTCAAGAAAAATGAAGTATGTTTTATCCAAAGTAAAGGCAACTCATAAGTTTGGAGCACAAACCTAAAAATGGACAACTGAATTAGCATGCATACTGTACATGAAACTAAAGACGTTACGATAGATTGCTAAGTGAATAGATGCTAATTGAACCTGAATGTCAAAAGCAAAATTGCATCTGTGAGCAAAGACCACCAAGCAAAATGACTTCTGAGTACCAAGAATGCCAGCATCAAGAAGCTGGAGCGTAATAATTATGGTGTGACTCTTCCTTGTCAACTTGACTCTTTCTAGAATCATCAAGGAAACACAGCTCTGGGTAGAAAGGATTAACTAAGGATGGAAGAGTCACCTTGTATATCGCTGGCACTATTCAGTGGGCCAGGGTTCTCGACCCAATGGAAAGAGGAGCACGAGTTGAGAACCAGCATTTATCTCTCTGTTTCCTGACTGTGGAACCGTCTTTCCCATGTGCTGCTGTCATGCCTTCTCTGCCATGTTCAACATGGAAACCAAAATGACTCCTTTCTCCTTTAAGCTGCTTCCTGTCAGGTGTTTGATCAGAGAAATAAAAAAGCTAACTAACACAGAAGCGATATTGACAGGTGGGGCAATGGTTACCATAAATGGTTATTGGGACTTTGCTTTGGTTTGTGAGAAGACGGTGGACAAATATGGAGGTCCAGGTTATAGAGGTCCTGGAATACTCTTAGAAAAGCTGAATAGGCCCTCTGGGTGAGAGTGAAGAAGACCAGAATGAATGCCAGCAGAAATGTGAACAGTGGAGGCCTGGTTCATGAGGCTTCAAAGGGGAAAGAACTGTGAGAGAAATCGGTTAGAGGCTATCCTTGCTACAGTCTGGCCAAGAATATGATCACAATCTGCAGGAGACCTCAGAAATACCGTGACCAGTTGCCCCACATTCCTGCCTCCGTGCATTCCCTGTCATGAGGGGCTGCTTTCCTTCAAACCACAAGTCAAAATAAACCACCTCTCCCTTAGGTTGCTTCTTGTAAATATTTGATCACAACAAAGAAGGTAACTAACAAAATAATCTCTGCTGATCCTATGCAAAGAATGACTGGACATGTTGAGAATTCAAGTAGAAAGATACAAAAATTGCTCCCATTTCACAATGACTCCAGTCTCCTCTTTCATTCCTTAGGGTTACCACTAAATGTTATCATTTTTAAGCAAGCTGAGTTGGGCATATTTCATGGACTACTACTATGTAAATTGTTTCATTTCACTTGATGCGTTTAGAAGAATTTTACGTTTCGCCACATTGGGACCTTTATGCACATATGACTGTTGAATACTTTTAAATTTGACTCCAATACTGTAATCCACCCTCTGGCTCAGCCACAACTTCTTTCTGCATTAATGATGCTTCCAGTTCTGAAAAAAATATAATTGCAAATAATTGTGAAACGAATATACCTACATATATATATATATATACACATTTATAAAATAAACCCAGAATATATGGAGAAGTGGCTAAAATTAAGTTAGATAAGCCAATATAATTGGTACTTTAAAAAAAACTTCAATTCAATTCTAATTTCATGGACATTTGTGTTTAAATTGACAGAAATTATTTTTGTGCCTCTTTCCTGTTACTAAAGTAATGTAAAATTTTAGGAGCGTACAAATTATCAAAGCATTAGAGGAAACCTCTTGTCATTGTAATGAAGGATTTTAGGATAAAACTTCAGCAGCCCAAGCAAGCTTGGCTAATCCCAGTGGTTCCAATATACCAGTTGAAGAGACAAGGTATGGTGAAAACCAGAGAGCCACATTGGGAAGAGGACTAAATAAAGGGGCCTTGTGACCCCAAGTTCACCTTTGGTGGGACTAAACTGAGCTTTAGACCCAACCAGAGGCAGAGGTGGGCCCAGGGAAGAGGGGTCTGCACAATGGAGCCGTCTGGGCTAACAGGGGCTTTTTCCATAGGTCTCCGTTCTGCTCCTGTGAAGAAGTCCAAAGAAGCCTGGAGACACAGAAAATGGTTACATCTACCCTGTGTACACCCCAGGCCATTTTCCTGTCTTATAAGGATCTGATGATTTGGGAATCCAAGTGAGTCAAGAGGAAAGGAGGCAGAATATAAACAAAGGGAGAATTAAGTGAACATAGCAAGGAAAAAGCACATGTATCTGGACTTTATTTGCAGAGCAGGACCTTGTGGACCCATTTTTTCTCTTTCTCTCTCTCTCTCTCCTTCGTTGCCTCTCTTTCTTCTTATAGATAAATAAATAAAATATTCAATGAAATTTTTAAAAAGAACATGAATCATAAAGTCAATTTTTGGGAACCGCCTATGAATGTAACCAAGAAAAACGATGCAGATCTTTTCCATAATGAACTTCACAAAGACAGCCCGTACTCATTGGACAGATCTTTGCTAAATCTTGTTGCATAAAGTTCTTTCCATAATACTACTGTACATTATGTTTATGCTATTTATTTAATTTATTAACTCAGCTATTGACACCTGTTGCATACAGAACCGTCAGTATAAAAGCTAGGAATGAATGAAACTAAGTAAAGTGAGACACTATGCTTCCTTCCTGAAAATAACAAGGAGACAAGAAGTAATAGGTTAGGGAAGCTCCTTGCATACAAAGGAGTTTTGACCTTAGCAAGGCACTAGAACGGGACAGCAGGTTGACCAGAGGATTACTAACAATGTTGAATCCATTCTTTAAAGAAAATTATACTGAACACAAAATAGATCAAGAGAAGGGAAAGACACAACTAATGAGGTGGCTAGGGAAGTGACTTCATCATTGCTGTGTCAAAATGCTTGACAGAAGCTGTGGCTGTCACTTCTCACATCTTTGTGACCGAGAAGCAGAAAGGTAGACTAGAACCAGAAACAGATATACCCTCCGATGGAAGACCTGCACTTATGACCCGTGTCCACCATCCAGGCCATCCCTCCCAAAACAGCGCCAAGAGCTACAGACCAAGCCCTCACATCATGAGCCTTAGGGAACACTTCAAATTCAAACCATAGCTGACAGTGTTATCTTTTGCAGGCATCAGTCATACAGATTAAGACTCTTCCAATGGCGGTAGGGATGGAAAACCAAGGAGACTTAGCAGATGTTCAAGAGGAGAAGACGGAGAGGCAGAGTCCCCATGACCATGGTCAAAGCAAGGTGGGTCTCTCTCACATGTGAGGGAAGGCGGGAATCCAGAGTATGAAGTCTTCACAGCAATAGAATTGCATGAAGCATCTTCCTTAGACAAACAGAAAATAGACCATATCATTATTTTTTCACTTTTATTTTTTTTTATTTTTTTTAATTTTTTGGGGGTGGGGGGTTTCGAGGTAGGGTCTCGCTCTAGTCCAGGCTGACCTGGAATTCACTCTGTAGTCTCAGGGTGGCCTTGAACTCACAGCAGTCCTCCTCCTCCCTCTGCCTCCCGAGTGCTGGGATTAAAGGCGTGCGCCACCTTTTCACTTTTATTGAACTTTTGTAATATTCCAGACACTGTGCTATGCATTTTTGATAAAATTTTGAACAAAATCAATAAGGTATTTTCATTCATACAACTTATGTGGTGGTTTTAATATGAAGGTCCCCCATATTGTCAAGTGGTTTTAATGTTTGGCCCCAAGCTGGTGGCAATTTGGGAAGTGGAACCTTACGAGAGGAATTGCGTTGCTGCGGTGGGTTTTGGGTGTTCTAGCCGAGAGCTCTCCCTTTGCCGGAGCACAGTTGACTTACTGGCTGCTTTCTGCTAGCTGCTGGGGCAAGAAGTGATTCCCTGCCTCTGCCCTCCCATTCTTTCCTGCTGTGATGAAGCCTCCCCTAGAGATTATAAGGCAAAAGAAACCTTTTCTTCCTGTTACCCGCTTTGGACCAAGTGTTTTTTCCCAGCAACATGAAAATAACTATAATACTTTTCCAGAGAAAGTACCAAATGGAAGAAAAATGGTACTTTCATTGTGCTTTGTTGGGGTCCCTAAGAAGGGGATATTTTCTCTAAGCCCAGGGTCCTCCCAGCATCTCCATCTGGTGAGGTGATCTCTCCAAGGACAGCCTAGCCTCCCTGAGGGCCAATGGAGAATGTACTGGGTGTTTGGTTTCAGCTCTGGGAGAAGCAATTCTCTTTTCTACATGAACCTAGAAGCAGGGTACAGAGGCAGGGTGGCAACCACCTTACCATGAAGTTAACCTTGTGTGAGAACGAATAACAATTCTCCAAAACAAGTAAAAGCCAGAGTCAAGAGATATGGAAATCAACCAGGTCCTGATGATATTTGAACCTCGTCAAGCTTGGACTAAAACGTTCTTGCGCATCTCGGTGAAGTGAGGCATTACGTTCTATTTTGAGTCAAGGCAGCTTGGTTTGAATTCTTATTGACTTGTAATCAAAAGAAATCTAACCACTACAGCTATGTTATTTTAAAAAAACATCCTGACCTCTTCTGCTTCAGACAGCAGACAATTTTGAAATAACCATTTTCTAAATATTTTATTGCAAAACTATGGTACGTTACAAAATATAAAGCATTTGAAATCTAAGAAGAATGGCATTTCTGTGGAAATATTAAATGACTATCTATGGAAAATTGCAGTATCTTCCAGTCTGTTTTAAATTACAGTTAAAGTTCACAGCTGTGCGTTCTTCAATTACCAGAAATTTGAGATGTCTGCTAAGTAGGGCATTGCAAATTTCTGTTTATTTCACTTTCCAGATAGCGAGAATGTGATTGATTATTTGATTTAAAAAGTAATTGGAGCTCACTGTATAATTACAGGTGGAAATATTTTCAAAAATTGTATAGTTCATGTTTTCTTGAGAATCTCCATGTTAATTGGAAGACGAACACGTAGATCACAGAAAAGAATACATTTATTACCGTGATTATCATCATTGTTCAGGGAATGGATTTCCATGGCTCGAACCTATAAGCAGTAGCAACACTACTGACCTATTCTGAGCAAATGCTATGCACTACGAATGGACGTCATTTGGAATTAGCCTGAACACACATGTTGGCATAAATCAAACTTTCAAACATGAATTGCTTGTCTGATGCTTTTCTAACCTGTCGCTGCCCAGCCCCGAGCCAAGCCCTGGAACGGAAGCGGTCTTGACTGTGTCTGTGTGTCCTCTGCTTGTGTGAACCCTTTCTCTCTGGAGGTGGTTAGAAAGAAATTGCTTTAGCACTTGGCCATAGGAAGAGAACATAGAGCTTTCTTTTCCTAATAAAAATCAGTGAAATAGAAAGAAATGAAAAATAAAAACTGGAGCTTTCACGAGTATTTCTATAAAGGTTTTAATACCGATCAAATCTTCAGATATGATATATTGATAATGCCTCAAACTATATTAACTAAAATTACTACTTACATTGCCCTCTTTTGTATGCTGGGCACGACTCTAGATATTTTATATACACCCAAATCCATGCACTTGATGGGACCAGCCAATGGCCTCTGCCACCTTACACCTCAGCCACTCCCAGAACCACAGCTCTGCTTTCTAGGCTAGTTTCACAAACACGGCCATCACGTCACTCGTTAGATTCCCACCACCTAGGCGAGTTTTAAAAAGAAAACCACCACATCACTCATTAGATTCCCAGTATCTGCACTAAATTCTCCATGATACCTTAATGATGGTGACTGATGGGTGAGTCTGTTCTCAGCCTCCCTGACTTCCCAGTAAGGGCCCCTTGCGTAGTTGCATGGATGTGACAGCTTCAAGCCTAACTTTGAAAGTATTAACTTCTCCTTCTCAATGCCATTGAAATATGCTAAGTAAAAATGCATGATAATTTGTCTAAGTCACATTGAGAAATAAACAGGCAGGGCTGAAAAGTAATACTCAAACATTTTCATAAGAGTCTTTAGTGTCCTGATTAGATAAGTAGCAAATGTGAAATAGAAATATATGTATCATTAATTTAATACATTTGTATTTCAATTACTTGAGAATATAGAACACTTATTTGTAACTAAGATATAATTTCTTATCTACTTATGTTTATGTTGGAGTTATGTGCAACATAAATCCAGATTGAATTATCAAAGTATGGCTTGGAGTAAATATTTGGCTTACATTTTAAGTAGTGGGAAGAAAGAGTCTCTTAGATTACTAAGAACCAAATCAATATTTTCTCCTACTTTCTGAAGGCCAACTAGAAGTCCAGCGTTCTATAAAATTTTCTAAATTTTATAGGCATAGGACATTTTCTACTCTCACTCTACCTCCTCACTTATGTTTGCTGAACTCATTTCATAAATTTGCATACTATACATTTTTAGATTTTTTAAAACTATGTACAGTCATAGAGGCACCAATGAGCTGACACAGGACATTTGAGGTTAACCCAGCAGTGATTAGATGTTAATTATTTTCTAATAAATGTCTCAATAATCTTGTTCTGAAAAATTCTGTATGCTATAATGATTATCAAACAAGAAAGAGTGTCTTTTTCTATTTTTTCACTAAAAGTCCTATTAACAGAGGAGCCATTGTTCTGGTTTCCTGTCTCTCCTTCTCTCTAATTCAGTGCCACATTGTAGTGTGACAATTGATACTAAAATATGAATTTGATAAGATGCTCTTCTACTTCTTACTTTCTCTCAGTATAATTCTTAAGTTTAGCAAAGCTTGAGCTCTCTCAGATCATAATCTAACTTAGATTCAGTTTCTCACCACTATGTGCTAACCCTCCTTTCTGCTCCAGTGAGTGGAGCCCAACCCCGGGGGTCCTGAAACAGCATGCAGTTTCTAGCCTCTGAGCACAAGGTTTCCTGCAGAGAAGCCCTTCCACTACCCTCTGCTGCAGGCCACCTGGATGTCACCTGAGATGGCCTTCCTCCACAAAGCCATCCCAAATCTACCCCTTGTATTCCATCCTGTAGCAATATTTGTTCATTCTGAATTTATCTTTTTTTCTCAAAAAAAAAATTCCTGGAACTTGTGCAAGTATGTGCAAAGCTGCTTTTACAAAGAGGGTTTCATTGTAGTATTTGCATACATGCGTATGATATACTTTGATCATATTGACCCTTTGGTTAGGCTTTCGTATCCCCTTCATGTCTTTCCCTTCAACATCCCTAGTAAGCCTTTAACGTTCATGTTTTCCCCTACATTACATGTATGAGAGGACGTTTGTGATGTGTCTCATTGTGAGTTTATTTCACATACGATGATCTCCAGTTCCATCTACTTTACGCAAACAACACTTCATCCTTTGCTGTAGCTGAATAAACTCCCTTATGTATATTTTGAATTTTCTTTCTACACTCCTTCATATGTCCTTGGTTATTGTTAGCATGTGCAGGTGTCTTTATAGCTATCTGACTTTGATTCTTTTAAGTACATACGCAGAAGTAGTACTGTATTGTATGAAAAAGCTTTATTTTTCATTTTTTGAGGAAATTCCATATTGAGTTTTCCACAATGTTTGGACTAAATTATTTTCATGCCAGCAGCATATAAAGGCTTCATTTCAACTGAGGGTAAAGATGGTATCCATTGTCATATCTTTTTAAAAAATATTTTATTTATTCATTTTCAAGCAGAGAGAGAGAGAGAGAGAGAGAGAGAGAGAGAGAGAGAGAGAGAGAGAGAGAGAGAGCACACCAGGGCCACCACCTTGTGGGTCTGGCTTATGTGGGACCTGGGGAATTGAACCCGGGGCCTTAAGCACTGAAGGCAAGTGCCTTACCCACTGAGCCATCTCTCCAGCCCATTGTCATATCTTTACTGGCCATTTGCCCTTCTCCAGTTATCGATCACTGTTCACTTCTGGTGCCCATTTGCTTTGTTGTTGCTTGAGTTTGGATTCTTGGGTTCTGCATATTAACCTCCTGTCTGATAAATAACTGATAATGTTTTATTCCTGCAGCATACTAACCAAAAGAAAGACTGAAGACACAAAATTACAGACGAAAAGAGGGTGTGATACCACTGACAATCATTAAAGGATACTTTGAAAACTTATGTTTTAATTGTTTGGATTGTATTGTCTAGACACTTACGAGCTACCAAAAGTGAACCAAGGAGATCTAAGAAGCAAAACAGGTCAGTAATAAGCAGTAAACCAGAAGCAGTTGAAGGAAACCAAAAAGGGTCAGGAAACAGTCCTCCAAATACAACTTAATGAAATTGAAAACAACCAAAAAAAGATCAACAGAAGACTAAAGGAATTTGAGGAGAATCAACAAATCAATGAGCTCATAGGCCAATGGGACAAGCTCAGTGAAGACATATCCAAATGCAGGAATGAACTCCAAGACAATAAAAAGGTCAAATGAAGAAATGAAAATGGAATTAAAGAAAGAGATGGAAATACTGAAGAAAAACAACAGAAAACATAAATGCAATAACCCTCTTTGAAGGCTCCCAAGAAAGCCTTTCCAGTAGAGTAGA
>PVHP010046928.1:0-13097 GCA_004024765.1 Zapus hudsonius
GACCCACCACAGTCATATCGTGGAGGATCCAAATGGAACCCCGCAGAGAATGACGGGATGAACAAGGGGCCCACAGCCACAGGATAAGCCAGTGAGACAGAAACCAATGATGTCGACACAAAGACCTCTAAGCTCACAACCTTAAAGCAGCCTTAATACTCATCCACCACGACTCAGGGACCTATGCGGAAGAGGGGGCAGAAAGATTGTAAGAGCCGTGGTGGGGAAGACTATCCAGAAGCATGGCATCCTTCAGTATCAACACACTTGGGACAGGAGGGCCAGGCTGAATACTAGGCTATCCAGGGTCCCCTGCCACAAGGACTGATCTAGATGGCCCACAGAGGAGAATATCCAGCTGATTGGGAATGGGGAAGGGGGGCATTGGGAAATTGGGATAACACCTCTTTGCTTGCCCACTGAATAATGTAACTCATTATGGACAATAAATATATATTTAAGTATTAAAAAAAAAAGAGCTACGCTTTAGAAGGAGAAGATTACATTCTTCTAATGGACTTCAACAAGCCCTGCTCTCAGGACCTTCCTCCCTGTTGTCTACAGTATAGCTGTCCTATTATTAGATACTTTAAATCTTAGGGAAAGGTGATAGTGTTAATTCCTCCCTCTAAGGATGAGGCAATTGTGATACTTCTTCCTTCTTTCTTACCACTGTTTATCACTTTGGAAATTAGTTCATTACTAAGGACCCAGGAGGTGGAAAGCAAGCCTTTATTGACCTTTAAGCCTATTCATTTCCAACTATCTACCTAACAAAATAGTTCACCTAAGTGGCCATACATACCAATTTTTATTTCCTCCTGAAGGATATGAGAGTTATGCTTTTCTGGGACATTTCTAAATAATTTTTGACATTCTGGAGAGAAAAGTGAGTATAACTGAATTGCACTGTGGCTTTAATTTGCACTTCCTTAATAACTAGTGTAGTTGAGCACCCTTTCACATGTGTTCGTAATTTGAGTATCCTTTTTTTATAAACAAGTTTAAAGACATTTACCCAACATTCTACTGATTCACTACCTCATTCATTTTTATTACTAATTGATTTTGCAGCATTGTAATTCTTTCATTGCTGAACTTTCATTGTTTAACTCTATAAATATTTTCATACAGTCTTGTTCCTAAAGAACACTATGTTTGCCACCATTCAATTATATTTTACACCTCTGACATTTTCATTTACATATCTTTGTTCTTATGAATTACCAAGTAATTTTTAAGTTCTTAAACAGTTGGGAACAAGAACTCTTATACATCATTTTACTATCATCTCTAGATTATTATCTAGCAAGTGATCAATAAATACTCATTCAGTTTGCTAAAATATTTTCAATATTATAATCTTCCTACTTTTGTATTAAGTCTTTTACATGCCTTTATGTAAGGATTTTCTAACCATGCAAGTGGTGTGAAACAGAGGATTCTGCCTCCATTTTCACTACCTTACAAAAGAATAACACTAGTCACAAATGTTCAAATGTGAAAATCAGACTATAATGTTTTTTTCTCTGAAAATAAGGGAGTAAAATTAATAAACAATAACAAAGTCATAATTTACAAGAAAAATCAAGGTCGTAATCTCTTAATGGATGGACACTTTCATATGATCAGGAATTATTTCATTTCAAAAGTCATAAAGCATATGCATACTTCCTTTGATCAAGAAGCTTCGTTACTAAGGATTTATTCTAAGAAAACCAGAAGAATAAAAACCTTACACACTAAGACATTTATCTCTATATTACTTACAGCAATGGAAAAATGAAACCAAGAAGTTCCAAAACTAAAGAATTAAGTGCATTAATGATGTCACGGAAACTCCAAAAAAAAAAAAATGTTAAGCTTTCTAGAATGGGGCTATGAGGGAAGAAGGAGAGGGGAGGGCTTAAGGGGAGGCAATAGTAGATACATAAGTAGAGAGGTAATAAAGAAGGGAATGGAATGATCTAAGTGGAGTGGGGAGGGAAGAAGGAAACAAGAGTTTGGAAGGAGGGTTAATCAAAATTAAAGATGTTATGGAGAAGCTACATGGAAACTTCTTTGCAGAGGAAGAGAGAGAGAGAGAGAGAGAGAGAGAGAGAGAGAGAGAGAGAGAGAGAGAGAGAAAACAAAATAGAAAGAAAGTTTGGGCAGAAGTACCCTATTGAGGTGGGTAATGCTGTGCCCACAGCCATAGATTGTTAAAGAAAAAATTCAATGCCAGGAATAAGGTACTGAAGGAGAAACGGTAGTAAAATAGCTTTATACGGTTAGGTAATCAGGGACAGAAGCCCAAAAAAGAACCATAAGATGCTACCCTGCCTACCCTGGCAAAACTAGAACATGAGATCAGATCCAGTCTCATCCAAGTTGAATATGAGCAATTCCTCAGCAATAGCACCCCCTGCTTCTTCCACAGTCTAACACACCTAGGCTGGCTGGCCCCTCTGAGTCAGTCCCCTGAGTCCACAAACCAATCAAGTGTCTCCCGTACACACCTGCCATGCATAAGAGCTCTCCCATTTTTCAGCTTCACCTGTGTGGTTTTTATCTGGAACACCAATGTGTAAGTCCCCCTCTCCTTCTCACCTTCTCCCAACCTGGCTGGGAGAGGAGAGGGATTTTGTGAGTTGCCTTGGTAATTCTCTGCTTGTTTCTCACATGTATTTTATTTCCACACATCTTTTCCCTTTGTTACATGTATAATTTTCCTTTAAACTCTGGGTCTCCAATGTGTGTAATAACTCTCTTGGCTCTTTTGGCTACTCATTCTCTGGGCCTCTGGTACTATTGTTGTTTGACTAAATCTCCTGATCCCAGGCTTGGGGCTTCCTTGGTCTGTTACATTCATGATCTCTAAATCCTTCACTATTTCTTAATCCAATTTGGCCTTTTACAAGTAGGAGATCTTTGGGTTCGTATGTTTTGCCTCCCACGTGTGGATGTTTGTGCCTTCTCTAGAGCCTTGTGCCCCTGGAGATTTCTCTGTGAAGGAGATTTTCTCCACCGCCCCTTCCCCTTTACAGATGAGTACGCCTGGCAAGGAGGGTAATTCCCTTCTGGCCTGAGTTTTTTAAACCTTCAAATTCATAATTTCTCCCTAAATATATTCAACAATTCCTAATTTACACTTCTCATAGTCTGTTTTTTCAATTTGTGATTAAAATAGAGAATAACACAGGCCTGGAACCCCCTCTGGACCCCAAAATACTGCATCAATACTTCCCAGTGGGGAGTTGGTCAGGGAGGCCCTTGATGCCTCTCATATGATCTAGAGCCTCTTATCCCATGGTCTGGTCCAGCAAGCCCAATGAGGAGAGCCCCCAGAAGGCTAGGGACAGCAAGGAGGGAAATGGAAGTACTATCACAAGACTTGTTCATACAATGTATCTAATTATTGACAATAAATATGTTAATAATGTTTTTAAAGAGAAAAAAGAAAAATACCAATTGTGTTTATAGTAGGAAAGACAATGTTAAATACTGATCTATTTATTCACTGTAAATGCAGACTGCTTGGGAACTGAACTGAGGCAGAATAGACCAATTGTTAAAGTCTCATTGTTAAATGTTAAAGTACATCCAGCCTCTTCTGTGGCCCATTGACTGGAAAGTCCCACAAACAGCTGGAGATTTCTCAGTCCCGAACAAGTTAAAAGGAGGTAACAAAAGTAGGTGGCAACAGTGCTAATAACCTGACTACACAATAGTCAAGTATTCAGCAGTTTGAAAAGGTTTTTGAAATTGTTTCTTCCTAGTGTTTAGCCCCCCTTGTCAACAGCTATTTTGAAAACACTATCACAATCTGCTTCAGCAAAGTTTCTGTTTTCGCTTGCCTGCACCCTCTCTGCCTTGGTAAAGAATATATGAGGAAACTAAAAGTTTGGGTTCAGGGCCACAGACCGTAAAGAATTATGTTGGCCATGGACCAACCCCAGGCTTAAGAATAAATCTCCTCTCTTCCACTCAAAAAAAAAAAAAAAATAAAGCCTATGACTGAGGAGGTCATAAACTCTATGAGGGAAGCTACTGCTGTTTGACTAAATGGATATATTATGCCCACAAATTACCCTCTAAATATTTATGTTTATGCATATATAATGATGCTACTCTCATTTTGGGGGAGAATCAAACAAAACTCATCAATGTGCTTAGAGGAAGTGAGAATGGAGCGTTCAACACAAAGTGAAGCTTTTCCATCACACTTTCCAAGGCTCAGGGACCATTGAGGAAGAGATGGTGGAAAGAATGTAAGAGTCAAAGGATTCAGAGAAGTTCTGTGGAGTGCTGGCTTCCTCACACAAGTGGCTATTGATTCATGCCCTCACACAAGACGTATAATGATAACGTCAACACAGAAAGACTAGTTCAAATGAAGAAGGGGTTCAGTGGAGAGAGGATAGGGAAGGAGGCAATGGAGGGTCATTGAGGGGATTATGATCAGGAGGGAAGATAGGGGAGAAAGGGAGGAAGGACAAAAGAAAAACTAGCACTTGTAGTTAGATCTGGAAATGTGTAAACCAGGTGAGGTGATGGACTTTATAGTTAAGGGAGCTAATTTCAATGGAGCTGTAGGAAAAAAAAATGCAGTCCTGGGTTGATCTAAATGCAATATAGCCACTAGCACCCATGTTGTTGGCAGGCATTAAATTACAGTTTATTTTCCCCTTATTCTTCAGTATCATTTCATATATAAAGCACCAGTGGACCTGCTTGAGGAGGTGCCTTTATTATCACTGTGGTTTGTGAATTAATTTTAGTGTGCTGATTGCTCTAAAATTGTTTTTATTCAATGCTTACAATGAAATTGAAGCACTGAGCTTTCAGTTCCTAAAGAACCATTTATACTTAAAAGAGCTTTTGATTTCTTCCCAACAAACATTAGCTCATACTCGATCTGTACTGGATCCTGTGTGCATGAGCAAATAAGAGTGGAGATGTGAATCTCCAATGACTGAGCTTGGCCCCTATTTTTAAGTAAAAATTTTCTGAGCATTCATACACATCCACTCAAGTATTCTCCTTGATGTATTCTTATGTAATATTGGAAGGTGAACAGATACATTCCTTTCATCTCAAGTGAATTCTCAAGGGCTAGGGTGTATGTCTTCATAAGAAATGGAAATAACAAATGTTCATGCATGCTTGCTTTATTAAAATAACTAAGAAAAATAGGATTGGCCTCTGCATAAAATACAACCTCTTAAAATTCAACAATTTAAAGGTATCTTTAAATTCTTCAAGTTAGACATTGCTAGGTAAAGGCAATAATTCAGCATAGAATGTTTCCTACATGGCTTTCAAAATAAATTATATTTTCCCACTGAAAAATAAAATGTAAACATCCAGTTAAATAAAGCATAAAAGACAGATCTAAATTGATGTACCTTCTCACAAAATTGGATGTGTATTTTGTGCATTTTATATAAGCCCATGTGGGCAAATGATGGAGCCCCATACTAGAAGCAAGCTGATAAATCCTGTAAAATAACAAAATGTCTCCATATTAGGTTATTCCAGGACACACTCTCTTCCAGAACCAATGACATAATTAAAAATGAGGAAATAGAATCTGCCTAGATGTCCATCAACAGATGAATGAATAATGAAAATGTGATATAAACAATGCCATATAAACAATGGCATTTTATTCAGCCATAAAGAAAAATGAAATTTGAAGGAAAATGGATGGAATTGGAAACATTATATTAAGCAAGGTAATCTGAACTAAGAACAACAAATAACAAATTCCTGCTCATATGCTGATCCTAGCTTCTAACAAACATATGTATCTAGGCAAGAATAAATGTAGGTAAAGGCTAGGAAACAAGAAAAGGCCCCAGGAGATTTGGGGGGAAGAAGTTTAAAGGAGAGGGATGCAAAGGACAATGGAACACATCAAATATTAAAGTGGAAAGGGAATACTGAAAGGATAGAGTGGGAAAAGGGGGAAAGGGAGGTGAGGGGGGAGTAGGTAAGATAGTCAACCAAAATGAAATATAATATAATGTAATGTTAGAAAGTATTATTGGTGTAGAAAGGTTCTAGATTGCTTTCTGACAGACTACCATCAAGTATAAATTTATGCAAACTCCATTATTTTCTAGATTCTTACTATAGAAACAGAGCCTGGGGCTGGAGAGATGGCTCAGTGGTTGAACCCAGGTTCAATTCCCCAGTGCCAACATAACACCAGATGCACAATGTGGCACAAGCATCTGGTGTGCATTTTCAGTGGCAAGAGGCCCTAGAGCACCTACTCATATTCTCATCCCCCCTCTCTCTCATAAATTAAAAAAACAGCCTATAATTTTCAGTAATTCCCAGGTCAAAATCATGTTTGTAAACATTGCACAATGTCCAATATAGTATTGGAAAATAGAATCTGGACTCAAAAGGCATTATAGTGCTGAGAAGAAATGACAGTGGAGTATTCAGCACTGGGACATCTCTATCACCTTGCAGCCTGATAAAACCTACACATAATGGGGGGGGAAAGATGATGACACTGAAACAAAATAGAGACTAATTGAGAGGGGGAAGAGATATGAGGGAGGGTGGGGAGTTTTATATAATGGTTTATGGTCTATAATTATGGAAGATACCAATAAAAAGTTAAAAAAGAATAAACACTAATGCATGGAGAAAAAAAGGTAGGATGTGGAATCAGACAAAATTGATTTTATTTCTGGGTCCTCCAACTACAAACATGGTCTTAGCAAATCCCAGAAGTATTCTTGACCTGTGCAGTGGGAATGTCAACAATTATTTGCATGACATATCTGCAGATTGACTGTGATGCAGGCAAGGCCCTGGCTGAGTGCCTTGGACACAGTGTGTGTCAAAAGAGTCCAGAGTGCTAACCATTGTACCATGGAGCCTCACATCAGAAGCCATTTTCATTATGATTAGGCAGAAATCAATCCTTAACAAACTCCCATTGAAAATGTGTTCAACAGGCATAAGAGCAATGGAGCTGGACACCAGACATTCTGCCCTGGCCATCACAATGAAACACACCCTCCCTTAGGCAAGCACATGGGGCACCATGGGGTCACATACATGTGCACGCACTATTTACCACACACACACACACACACACACACACACACACACACACACACACACACACAATCAAGTAAAAACAGAAACTGAAAGCATGTTTAATTTTGGAATATGTATGCTCTTGGCTGTTTTTTGCCAACACCATTGGGTTGGGAGGGTTGTCTGTTATCTGGGTACTGATTTCACTGGCTCCAAATCAGTTTGGAGATTATTATAATATACTTCCTAAGTGGTAAACCATATTTCTCTTTTGTTTAAGACAGCTGCCATCATTTCATTCAATCTGACATACACATAATTCTTGTTTTGTGGATCAGCTCACAAACTAGGAACCAGAAATCAAAGTAAAAACCCCAAGAGTGACCCCACCAGGCCATACTCAGACACTTATTACCCATTAACTAACTAGCATTTCATTGCCATTTTCTGTACCTGATGCCCTGACCTACTACTCAGGAGACTGGCCTAGGACTCTGCAAACTAATCTTTTCTAGATCTTACAATATATCGATGCCATAAATGTATTTAAAATAATCAACAAAGGACTCTATTTGTCTTCCAGCCTTAACACAACAGTCTACATTGAGATTGAGAAATTTGTATGCCTATGGATTTTTCTGGACACAGGCAGGTGATCACATTCAGTCTTATACCACGTAGTCATTCCTCAGGGTCACCAAACAGTTTTCTGAAAATGCATTGGAGAAAGAAGCACCAGTTCCTGAGGGTAGCTATTCTAGAGAACCATAACCAGTGAGAAACCAAAGTTCAAACGGTGAATCAGGGCTACATATCAAAGGGATTTTCTAGGACCTTGACAGAAGGTACACTAACAATGTCTACCAAGGAAGAATTGCATAATTCCTTTCCTGTGACCCAAACCACACCCCAATGTACTTACATGTCATTAGACAGGATTTTGTAGTAAAATTGTAACCATTTATATATTCATCTCCTATGTTAGATCAGACTGTTCATTAAAGCCAAAGACTGTATATTATCTATATAAACATAGCTGGTTTGGTGATTTAAACATAATGGGTGCTCAGTTACTGTGTGCTGAATGAATGACTGTAAATTGGCTGTGTTGTTAAAGAACAGTGAGGTGCTTTGGGCACACAGTTTCCTTGGTTTGAGAGTAACTGTGATGTTCTTTGCTATTGTTGTGAGACAAGTCCTATCATGGTGGATAATTTTCTCAGAAATCTTTTTCTCAGTAGGAATATTATTGCAAAGGCAATAAACCACATCTGATGATGTATATTCTAGGAAATAATACAATGACCACCATGCAAATTTCTCAACGTCTAAGGAAAAAGTGACTGTGTTCAAGTCCTTCTTTCGTAAGATAAGAAAGCAAGTCTAGTGCAGTGCTTTCTTTACTTGTTTTAGAAAATATTGTCTAAAATAGACCTGAAGGTCAATAATTTTAATAGCTTTTAAGAAGACAAACAACAGAACATCTTCAGTCAAATTTTATTGTCGTTAAAATGATTGTTCTCATTATTTCACAAGGGGAGAAAACACAACCAAAATAGCCTTAGATAAATTGGATAACTCTATCCAATTTATAGACTTCCAGGTCAAAGTGGTACAGGTAGAGGATCATTAGAATTAATAGGGTTAAAAAAATAGATCACAAAACTCACTTTTTTATCAGGAAAAACTTTAGTTAGCAGTACTAAAGACTCTAGAGAGTATAGAGAGGCCAGCAGAGACAGCCCCAGCAGACTGGATTTTAGCCTTGGCAGCATTCCATGAGCCACAGCTCCAGGGGAGCTGGGAGCATGAAACCTGCAGAGCAAGATCCCTGCAGCAGAGCAGCAACAGAGCAGCAACAGAGCTTGGCATGGGCAAACCAGACACCACAGCGACCTTCCAGGGAAACTGCCAGCACCGGAACCACACCGGGGCTGACAGCCCACAGCCACTGACCCCAGCGACCCCGAGGTACTGTGTCCGCAGCTCCAGCAGCATATGCCGCAGGACCAGAGGAAAAGCCAGCAGACAGATTCTTCCCATAGGTCAAAACACTTATAAAGCCTGGGAAGTGGTGCTTGGGGGCACAGAATATTGGAGGGGTGCAGAGAATAAGAGGGGGAGAGGGGAGGATGGGAGGGGCTCAGAGGGAAGGGAGCTGCCCATGGAAGCAGGTCAGGGCCACCACTCAGCCAAGGAGAGCCTAGAGGCTAGAGGCTCTGCCCCTAGTGGCAGACCTGCTTGCTGCAGGCTCTCTTCATTTTTTTAAAAATATATTTCAAGTGGTTTATTTTTTCTCTTATACCAGGCTTATGCCTGTTTTTCTTTCCTTCCTTCTTTCTTTTTTTTAATATCTCAAGTCCTCTATTTTTCTCTTATATCAGGCTTGCATCTGATTTTTTATAACAAATAAAGGAATTTGAGAACACTGATTACATGACCAATACAAGGATCTTACAGGGCTCTTGAGCCTGGGTGACTGGGGCTGGGTTGGAGTGTGGAATCAGCACAGGTCCATCAAGTACTGGGCCAAGGAGAGCCTAGAGCCTTGAGTTTCTGCCCCTAGTGGGGGAGGTAGCATTGCAGATCTGTTTGTTGCAGTCTGGTAGAAAATCACTGGGCTCTAGAGTTTGGGGTGCTGGGGCTATTTCTACTGTGGCAGACAAATCAGGGACAGGGGCCTATGTGGTGGCTCTACGACTAAACAATCATATACAGAGGGATCCTGATGGATAAAGATCTGAGCCTGTTTGGGGGCAGGACACCCCAACAGGAAAGATATCTGTTTAAGGTCAAACCTGGTGATCATTCCACTGGGGGCAAGGTGGGCTGAATACCACTCCCCAGGGGGCCTGAGTCAAACTGTAGCTAGACAACAATAGATGACTGTCAGGAACCTGCCAGCACTTAATAGGGGGGTAATAACAGGAACCCTAGAACCCAATCAGTGGATACTCCAAGGGGAAAAAAGAGAAAACACATAAACCCTGATCACCCCTGAGTCTCAGTAACAAGACAAAGCAGAGTACACAGACAAAGAAGAACTCTGACCTCTATATTATACTATATACCAGACACCAAACCAGAAGGTCAGGCACTCCCATAAACACAGCAGCGAACGCATCTGTGGTTACAATGATATCTCAACCCTACAGGCACACAGAGCACTGATTGCTTACCCAACAAATCTAGTTTGACCACAAGTCAAAAAAAAAATCCTTCTCCGCTACCCGGACATGGGCAGAAACCAATGGGGAAAAAAAAAACACAGAAATTAAAGACAGAACTCCCCAACTCAGGGCCCCTAGTCCCACTATGGAACAGGAAAGAGACAAAGAAATGGTGATAACAAAAAAAAAATCCTGTCATGGTTTGATACAGGTGTCCCCCACAAACAATTGAATGTGTTCTGATAGATCTATCCTCAGCTGATGGCAATTTGGGAATTAGAACCTCATTAGAGCTGTGTTGCTGGGGGCGGCTTATGGGGTTATAAGCCAGCTTCCCCTTGCCAGTGTTTGGCACACCTTCCTGCCGCTGTTTGCAGTGCTGTGGCAGAGGTGATGTCCAGCCCTCTGCTCATGCCATCGTTTTCCCTGCCAGGATGGAGTCTCCCCTTGAGTCCGTAAGCCAAATAAACCCATTCCTCCCAAGCCACTTTTGCTTGGGTTCTTTCTGCGCAGCAACTAGAAAGCTGACTGCAACAAATCCCAAAGAGAGAATAATGTGACTCCTGATCACAACTGCAATCCAAACATGAAGCAGTTAATAGCTGATATGGTAACTATGAAAAAAGACATAAATGAGATGAAGCTCATCCAAAACAAGCATAGACTTCAGACTGAATTTAATGGAGAGAAATATGAAAGACTTCAAAAACACATTAAGTGAATTGAAGGTGAACCAACTACAGGAGGAGCTAGATAATCAATTGATTAAATTTGATGAGGACTTAAGAAAATTTAAAAATAATTTTCAGGAATCCTTAGCAAAAACAAAAATAGACTGGAAATTAGAACTCACCAAAGAATTGGAGACTATAAACAAAATTATAGCAGAAACCAAAAATGAAACGGAGCTGTTAAAAACCTCCCTTGAATCAATCAGTCCCAGAATTGACAATCTGGAGGACAGAGTCTCAGAACTTGAGGACAAGACTGAATGAATTAATAAGGATGTCATAGGATACAACAAATTCAAGAAATCAAGTGAGCAAAATTTGAGGGATCTATGGGATACCATAAAGAGGCCCAATATTAGAATCATGGGGATCCCAGAGGGAGAAGAAGCCCAGGATAAGGGCATAGGAAATATCTTCAACAGAATTATTCAAGAAAACTTCCCCCCCGCAAGATGCCACATCTCGATGCAGAAAATTTTTGTAAAACTATATTTATAGCAGTTCAATTCACAATAGCTAAGAATTGGAATCAATCCAAATGCCCATCCATGGAGGAATGGACAGCGAAACTGTGGTATATTTACATGATTGAATTCTACTCAGGTGAAAGGAAAAATGACATATCGAAATTTAGGAAAAAATGGTCTGACTTTGAGCAGATCTTACTAAGCGAACACTCAAAAGAACAGAGAATTGAACACCACATATTCTCCCTCATATGTGGTCCTTATTCAGGATAACTGTAAACTCTACACAGACTAGTCGAAAGAAGTGAGAGGTTATGATTGAGAGGTGAGGGATGGGGGGAGGGGAATGACTTAAGCATGAGGTTAAACCATATTAGGTTGCAAAACATAAAATCCTCATGAGCATACTATAACCTAAAGAGTATGTAGTGGGCTTCAGCTGTTAAGAAGGGCCATGAATAGTAGTAGGGAGAATGTCTAACCCTGTGAATAACTGAGCAGTCTAACAGCCCCGGGTCCCAGCCACCAGTTCCTTCCCTCACTGAGCTGTTGACCAAAGTGACCCATGAGGTTCCAAAAACAAGACAGAATTTTGTCAAGGCTCTTGAACACCCTTCCCAAGCCTGAGGCAAAACCCTATTGTTGAAGACACAACAGAATGCCATTGATCAGCATCAAGAGACCCTTTGAGGTCTGGAATGGTAACCAGCCCCCAGATGGCAGTTAGTGCAGTGCAGGAAGACACTACACAAGCTGCCAGAGGAAGCTGACCAATGACAGCTGGAGTAAACAGACCACTGACATGAAACACAGACTGCGGCCATGAGTAGGCTGACCACACCTCCTACTTGGAGAGAACAGCAAACCAAGAAAAGAGCACCTGTGCAATGGAGGATCCTGGGTCTGGGGGAGAAAATCAAAAGCTATTAAATTCGGCTAAATATTCCACTCAGTGAGGGGGAACCCTTGATTGGACCTGGGGATTCAGGGGTATATGCACTGGATCCCATACTCTTGGGCTCCCAAGAAAAGATGCAATATGCAAGCGACTGATGGGGAGGCTACTAAAAATAGAATCTAGGTAATCCAGAATGGTGTATATTTGTTAACATATACTGATCTCACTCTCCAATAGAGATTATGTTTGTATTTTTCAGTGAGAGAGCTATGGCCCATATAACCCTACCAGCCGACTGCAGGCAGAAAGCTGATGTCTTGGAAAGGGATGAGCCACCACAGTCATATCGTGGAGGATCCATATGGAACCGTGCAGAGAAGGACGGGATGAACAAAGTACCCATAGCCACAGCCATTCAATCTACTCAGGATAAGCCAGTGAGACAGAAATCAACAATTCTCGACACAAAAACTCCTAAGCTTAAAACATTAAAGCATCCTTAATACTCACCCACCACGACTCAGGGAACTGATTGGAAGAGGGGGCGGAAAGATTGTGAGAGCCGTGGTGGGGGAGAATATCAGAGGCATGGCTCCCCTCAGTAACAACACACTTGGGTCAGGAGAACCTGGCTGAATACTAGGCTATCCATGGTCCCCTACCACAAAGACTGATACAGATGGACCATGGAGGAGGATATCCAGCTGACTGGGGATGGGGAAGGGGGACAATGAGGAATTGGGGATAAGAACTCATTGTTGGCCCACTAAACAATGTAACTCATTAT
>PVHP010046929.1:0-13097 GCA_004024765.1 Zapus hudsonius
GTTTTCGTGTCCCCATACGGGCCACCACCTATCACTGCCCGTCGCCCGCGGAGGGCATTGATCACACAAATACACACACACACATCACTTGTGGGTTGACAAACATGTGTTGTTTATTGCGGGGAACGAGGCAGTATATATAGAGCTTCCTGGCCAATCAGGGGGTTAATGATAAGAACCTGTGCATAATAGCCAATCGTGATCGCCTCCTGCAACTCATTAAGCCAAGCCCCTCTTGGCAGGCTGTCAGGTGCCCTCCAAGATAAAGACAGGGTGTGCCTCCAAAGGCCCCAGAAGGCTTTTGCCCCTGACATTTGACCTTGTGGATTGTAAGGAATGCCTATAATTAAAGAAATCTCATATTTAGTGAGGAATTGCTTAAAGTAAGTTGAAGTATAAGCGGGACCATTATCAGTTTTAATTTTTTTAGGGATTCCAAAAGCGGCAAAGGCTTGGAGACAGTGGGAAATAACGTCTTTGACCTTTTCTCCACTGAGAGGCGACGCAAAGATAACTCCTGAACAGGTATCCACAGACACATGTACAAACTTAAGAGTACCAAATTCTGGAATATGAGTAACATCCATTTGCAATATGTGATTAGGTTTTAAACCTCAAGGGTTGATTCCAAAAGATTGTACTGGAATAAGGAGGGCACACTGTTGACAGGACTTTACAATAGTATGAGCAAGGTCCTTAGTAATATGAAACTGTTGGCGTAACGTGGTAGAGTTAACATGGAATTTATTATGGAAGGCCTTGGCCTTTTCTTCTGCAGTGAATATGAATTCAGAGTGAGTTGCTGTATCTACTAAATCATTTCCTTGAGCAAGTGGTCCGGACAGATCAGTATGAGCTCTGATATGACCAATGAAAAAAGGGTGTTTGCATTGCAATATAAGGTTTTGTAAAGCAACAAAATAAGGGGCCACTGCGAAGTGGGCAAAATATATGGAACCATTTGTAGAATTTGCAAAAAATTCACCACATATTTGCTATCTGATAGTAAATAAAAGACTGTTCTGCAAGCATTTGGAAAGGCAGCACAGCTGCAACAAGTTCTGAGACTTGTGCAGAGGTGCTATGGATTATGGTGGTATAACTTGTGCCATCAATTATAACAGATCCAACCCCATTTTTTGATCCATCAGTAAACACAAGAGAGCAATCTTGCAAAGGTTTCTTCTTAGTGACTTTTTAAAAAATAATAGGTGTATTCTTACAAAATTGTATCCAAGGATGCTTAGGGTAATGATTATCAAAAGTAGCGATGGATGAGGACAATCTGCACAATGGTTTGTAAGCCAGCAAATCTGTTCTGACCCATAGGGAGTAAACATTACTTTTGGAGGCTGCTATACCAATAAAATGGAAGGATGATAAGACTCAATGGATTCCTCAGTGGCCCCTTGTCAGGGGCGAAAGCTTTTGGGGGCCTTTGGAGGCACACCCTGGCTTGGTCTTGGACGACACCTGACAGCCTGCTAAGAGGGGATTACTTTCAGTGGTCAATCGAAGATACATTTGGCTTAATACATCTCTTCCCCATAAAAAAATTTGGCAATGCACATACATAAGGTTGAAACAATCCACTATATCCTTTCTCATCTTTCCACCACTAGGTAGTGGCACTTTGGTCAGGACTTTCAGCTATTCCTAATCCTCAAAGAGTCTGATTCACCTTGACATCTGGCCAATCCTTAGGCGAATCAAGAGATTTTATTATATTTTTGTCAGCCCCCATGTCCAGGAGCCCCCAAAACTTTCTCTCTCTAATTTTTAACATTAATAAGGGTCTTTCTTTTAATTCCAAAGTTAAGTAAGCCAGGGGCTCACCTGATGATTCTAGCCCTTTTTTTTCCTCTACTAGAATCCAGGTGATGTTGGCTAGGCAAAATGAGCATTTGAGCAATTTCCTCTCGAGGAGATATAATTGTTATTCCTTTTGGGGAAGAGGCCAGTATTTTAACTTGGCCCAAGAAATCAGGGTCAATAACTCCTGGAAGAATTATAAGTCCTCTTAAAATAGCGGAGCTTTTTCCTAAGATTAATCCTATACAGTTATTTGGGGTAGGCCCTTGCCAATCTGAATCAATGGGTTGCACTCCCACATCAGGAGTCAGGACTATCCTGGACGTGGCACAAATATCTAATCTTGTTCTCCCTGATATTGCTTTCCTCGGTTGGTTAGAGGATACCAGGCCTTTGGTACTTGTTGAATCACCCCATACATTTGTTGTGGGCCCTGGATAGCTGGGCCCACCCTACCATTTTTTGAGGGCCTTCTATTAGTCTCTATTGGTTTATCTTCCTCTTACCAATAAGTTCTTTTTCTATAATGAGGGTATTATATTCCTGGTTTTGCTCTGTGGGGTTCTCTATTAAAAGAGTTCAGCTCAGGGAATTGCGCCTTAATATGTGCTGGCTTCTGGCAATGGAAACAAATTCTTGGTGGACCTCCTCTACAGTACTTCTGATTAGCATGTAAGCCTTGTGTTATTGCTGCTGCCATAACTTGACCCTGAACAACTATGTTTTTTATTTCCCTACAAAATTTTAGGTATGTTGAAAGGTCTTTACTCTTCCATGGCCTGATAGCCTCTTTCCACCATTTATTAGCTTGTTCATATGCCAGTTGTTTTACCAAAGGCATAGCTTGTTCAGCATCCCCAAAGATAGGAGAGGCAGTTTGGAGCAGACGATCCACAAAGTCAGCATAAGGCTCATTAGGTCCCTGTAACACCTTGAACAACTGTCCTTGTAAATTACCAACCCCCTGCAAAGTTTTCCAAGCCTTAATTGCTGCAGCTACTAATTGCATATATACTGTTGGAGGATAATTTATTTGATCCTGGATATCTGAGTAGTTGCCCAACCCTGTTAACACGTCAACATCCCAGCCTGTGTTCCCTGTGGCAGCGTTACATCTAGATGTGTCTGTGCAATGCTCGTTGAACACGGTTTTCCATAATAAATACTGACCTCCCAATAAGGTGGCTCTTGCAGTGTTTACCCAATCTAAAGGTGCCAGATTATATGTTGCTAATGATTTTAACATAGAAATCGTATAGGCAGCTTGAGGCCCATAAGTGCTTACTGCCTCCTTCAATTGTTTTACAAGTTTGAAGTCTAATGACTGGTGTCATCTATGTTGTTGGGCATTCTCGAATACAGGAAAGCAAGTTGGTCCTAACCATGGGGGTTCCCTTCTGCAGGAACATTCCCCATTGTAATTATAAGGGAGTGGCGGTGCTGTTGGCTCCACTTTCCCCCTAGTTTGTGGAGTTTCCTCACAAGGGTTTCTGAACCCAACTCCTAATTTCTCTCCATCTGATTCCTCCTCGTTCACTCTTTCTATTTCGGGCAACCTGGCTGGTGTTATGGGAGCTGTCAATACTTTTAACAGATTCCCCATCATCTTCGACAATGCCCAAAAAGGAGCCCCCACAAGGGCCCGTGAGATTTTGGAGCCCATCTTTCTATTATCTTCTTCTATTCCCTTCACTCTATCGTGAACCTTTTGCCTCTCTTCCCTAGGCTAAATTTATGGATAGGAGAGAGAGAGAGAGAGAGAGAGAGAGAGAGAGAGAGAGAGAGAGAGAGAGAGAGAGAGAGAGAGAGAGAGAGAGGAGAAGGAAAAGGCAGCAGAGAGAACAGACCTTCCTCTTATTTTTTTCTTTTCATAAGTTTCTCTTTTCTTTCCCTGTTTTCATTCGCTCACCTTTCGTGTTCGTTCCCCTTTTTTGTTCATTCCCTGTTTTTGTTTCCCCATATGTTTCCCGGTTATTGTGTCCCTGTACTCATTGCCCTTATTCGTTTCCCCATATTTGTTTCCCCGTACGGGCCACCACCTATCATTGCCCTTTGCCGCGGAGGGCAGTGATCATACAAATACAAACACACACACCGCTTGTGGGTTGATGAACTTGTGTTGTTTATTGCGGGGAATGAGGCAGTATATATAGAGCTTCCTGGACAATCAGGGGGTTAATGATAAGAACCTGTGCATAATAGCCAATCACGATCACCTCCTGAAACTCATTAAGCCAATCCCCTCTTGGCAGGCTGTCAGGTGCCATCCAAGACTAAGGCAGGGTGTGCCTCCAAAGGCCCCCAAAGGCTTTCACCCCTGACACATAAGAAAATTTTATGTTTTATCTATGACAGAAATTTTACAAAAGCTTAACTAAGTTATCCCAACACATTTTATCTAACAGGAGAATAGAAGCCACATTGCTGAAATTAAACCTTTAAGTTACATCAGTCCAATGATGACCATTTGATAGTATTAGCATTGAACAAATAAAAATCATTTTTAAACCCACAATGATTTTAAATATGAGAAGCTTATTTTAGAAAATTAACATTAGTAAGCAACTCTTGTCTTAAAAACTCGATTTTTGCAATAATTGACATATTGACAAAGATATATAGTTAGCTTCGGCGAGTACCTTAAGAGTCCCTTTCATATTTTTGTGAGCTGTTGATGAGTAACCTTAACCATAATACTTAAACTTTACCATCTAGAATAGGGTCTTGGAAGGTCCAGCAAGAATCCAGCTGAGTTTCCACCAATGGTGAAAATTTTATAACTATACTATGGAATAAGCTTTTGATGGTCCCTTAATTTACAGTTTTCTTGTTCTCCTTTCCTGACATTACTTCAAAAACAAATTATCTGACTACTTGAAATTGTCTTAGCATCTGTTTTTAAGGAAATACTTTGCCTTTGACATTCTTGCTAATGATCTCAGGGGAAAGCTCAAGTATTTCTTGTCAATAACAGTAGGTATTTTATATTGCTGTTATAATGGCTTCTTTTACATGACTTCAAAATTCCTTAAAGTGAAAACTGGGCACTACTTATCTTTATCTTTCATGCTCACAACATGGTTTTCCATGCTATAGTTTTCAATTTTTTAAAATGAGGAATTGTTTAATTGTCTTAATTAAAATAGACAATATATATGCATACTGTTTGCAAAACCTGCTAATATCACCCTTGCCAAATGTGCACTACAAACATTTTGACAGCCAAAATGTCTAGCTGAAAACTGTATCAAGAAAACCACAAAAATGCTCAGTAGAATTTGTTCCAAGTCTCTGTGAGAATCAGGGGCACCGATGAAATAAACTCAGTCTCATTTAGGTGAGAATTTGAGAAGAGGAATTAGTAGCATAGTTCCATATAAATCCCAGTGTCTAAAAGAAAATCAGCATATCCATGGTTAAAAGTAGAAAATTAATCTATCAGCTAACGTGGGAGAAATCTCCCTTTTCCCTTTCATTCTTTAAAATTTTTGTTGTTGTTTTTGCCCTTCAGACCATGATGCCCAACCCCAGTTGGTAAAAGGGGGGTCTTCTTGGCTCAGCTGGCTGATTCAGATACTAATCTCTTCAATATACACCCTCACAGGTACTTTCCAAAGTAATGTTTCACCAGAGAGCCTTTCATCTATGAGCTAGGTCAAACCTTTTTAGACTGACTAATTTTATTATTTAGCAATACATATTCATGTTCTATTCATGTGTGTGACTTGATAGTACATTTTTATTATCATATCATATTACATTATATGGATACAAATAATTTATTCATCCATTCTTTTTGAAATACATTTTGGTTGTTTCCAGATTGTAGTGACTGAATTAAACTGGTATAAAAATTTTTTAGTACATTTTTGTGCATGTATATAGCTTCTAATCACATAGGCAAATATTTAGCAGCTTGGTTACTAAGCCATATATTTAAATTATTTTAAGCTTTATAAGAAACTAACACCCTGTCTTTCAGCATTACTCCCATTTTCCTACCAGTAATGAATAACAACTCAGTGCTTGTTCTCCTCACTGGAGTTAGAAATTGTCAGTGTTTTTTTATTTTAGCAGGCAATGAGGTATAGTGTGGTATCTCGTTCTAATTTTGGACTCTCTTAATGATATTGATGTTAAATTTCTTTTGAGACATTGAGCATATTTTCATGCATTTATTTGTGATCTGCATATTTTTCTTATTGATGTGTCCTGTTGTAGTCAGCCACATACCTCTGGGGTGAATCTCCAAACCAGGCAGTTTATGGGAGGAAAGGATTTTATTGAAGCTACAGATTGAGGGGAAGTTCCATAACAGTGAAAGAGTCTAGCCCTCTGTCACAGGTTCTAGCAGAGAGAGAAACCCATCACCAACATCATACACAGAACAGCAAACAGGCAGGAGAGCCAAGGAAAAAATTTCTTCCACTTTATATAGGCTTAGGGTGGGGTCTTACAACCCTTCCCCAGATTAATGGCTTCCTGGGTCTCTGGAATTTCCTTCCTGCACTGCCCACACGAATGGATGTTTACTTCCAGCTTCTTTGAGCTTCTTTACATCCTGCACCCTACTGAGAGGCTGCCTTCCTATAAATATCCTCAGACCCACCCAAGATAACTAAAAAGATCCAAGTTAAAAACAAAACCTAACCATCACATGTCGCTTAAGAGTTTTTTGCTCATAATTTATAATTTATTTTTAGTCCAAAGTGGTTTTTCAACTTTTAGCTGTAAATCCTCTATCAAATATGGATTGTTTGTGCACATTTTCTCCAAGTCAGTTATCATTCTTTTAACAAACTCAGATATAAACAATTTTAATAAAGTTCAACATACCATATTTTTCTATAGATTTGTAGATTTCCTTTACTGTTGCATTGAAAAATTAATCACCCAAGTCAAGATCATATGGATTTTCCCAATAATTTCTTAGAAATATATAACTTTCCAAAATAGTTTTGGGATATACATTTTTATGATAATTATATTACCAATATATTTTTGTTGCTAACTTTTTCTTTCCAAACTTTTTTTTCCCCAAGTTCTCAGCCCAAGTTGACAGAAAGGTAAGCTTTTTTCTTGTCTGGACTGACCTGTTCTAGGCAAAACCACATAACTAGTAATTGCCAGGATCAAGCCTCACCTTACACATGTTGGGTCCTGAAGTTCCTGTCATGGACTTCTCATTCCCAGGATCCAGATATCTCTGGGTCTGTGGTAAATTTCAAGGCTTCTGAGAATTTCAGGTGATGTTTTTGAAATGCATCATGGGGAGGAAAGACACAGTTGGGGGTTATCTGTATATGACATCTTCTAGGATATTAGTTGTCACAGTATTTGCAGCCTACAAGTATGACATGGGTTTATGCCAAATCTTATGTCTCTTATAACTGGCTGTGATTTAGAAACTGAAGGTGCTTTGTTCTTGTGCAAATCTACATTAGCAGTTGATTCCAGGAGGCGGGATTGAAAGAGAACTCCTGGGCAACCATGACATCATCCTCATAGGTGCTGGTGGGTAAACAGAGCTGACATTTTAAAAACTAGGTTTATCGTACAGCCAGTTTAACATGGAAGCAATCTCCTGTGTGTTAGAAGTCTGTTCTTGTTAATTAAAAACCCATTTATGAAAATTTTTCTAGTTCATCACAATCTAAACCTAAAGTGTGAACACCTGCAAGGGATGTTGGCTTTATGAAGTGCAATTACCTAGAACTGATGTTGGCATTCTAAGATGTAATCACCTGGAAGTGATATTGTCATTCTAAAGTGTGGTCACCTGCTTGTTATGTTCGCCATCTAAATGTGTGAACACCTGTACATGATATTGTTGTTCTAAAGTGTGAACACCTGTATGTGATATTGATGTTCTAAAGTGTGAACACTTGCAAGTGGTTGTGGTATACTAAAGCTTACATATGTTGTCTGACCTGACACTGACTCAGATATCCCTAGGAGTAAAACAGTATATAATAGAGCTGAAGCCTAGATTTGCCCTCTGAGAAGATGGCCAATTTGTAAATGCAAGAGTATATCACCATATTAGTAAGGCCTATCCTAATGCATCATGAAGAGCATAATTGAAAGCCATGGAATGTTGTGATGATGAACTGAGCTGAGGCACTGGTTTCTATGGGCATGCATCCCAGATCAGAGACTGGCTGGTTCATCCATATTGAATTAGTTACTTAATTTTTCTGTGTTTCATTTTATCAACTTATTTTTAATCATAATATGTTTAGAGTTGCTTCTATCCACTTGGAAATATACTGTATTTTCTTAATTTAGTGCTGATTTGATGGGCTGAAGTTACTCTGTTAGCCCAAACTCACCACCATCTGTTCAGATGGTGCCTACAAATGTCCCGGGTTATTAATGAGCTGGCTGTTTGTCATTGAAAGCTTGAAGGAGGAGATTCAGGACACTGACCAAAGTCATCCTGCAAGTGTAACCAAATTATCTAGCTTTAGGTGTCACAATGTTTTTAAAAATATTTTTTTTATTTATTTTCATTAAGAGAGGAAGAGAGAAAGACAAAGAGAGAGAAAGAGAGAGAGAGAAAGAGAGAGAGAACCTCTTGCTGCTGCAAATGATCTCCAGATGCATGTGTTTCTGCTTTATGTGGGATCTGGGGAATTGAACACTGAGCCAGTAGGGTTTGCAAATAAGTACCTTTAACCACTTAGCCATCTCCTCAGCCACAAATTCTTTATCCTATGGGTTTTCAGGTCTTTTCTACCTAAGAGAAAGTCTAACATGTACAGAAATTCTCTTGTTCCTTTTAGATCGTCAGATTTTGTATTGTTTTCTCAAATTTTCATTTCCTTTCACTGTAAGATGGAAGGAGATAAATGTACACTGGGCTAAGTGTCTGAGCAAATAAAGGTAAAACATTAGAAAAATAACTGTAAATAATACATGAAGATATCATTCTACTACATGTATAATGTTCATGGGTGGGTAATTGATACATAGGAAAAGCTCAGCAAACTTATGTTTCTATCTAATCACATCAGCACTAACATGATAACCTGGAAAAATTCTCCTAACTTAGGAGTTCAGGAAAGATTATGATAAAAACTTCTAACCACACATAAGCAGATATACTAGAAAACTGTTCTGACCCCCAACACATAATAGCAAATAAATAAATACTGCCACCACCACCACCAAAAAAAAAGTTGTTACTTCAAAAAGGAATATGAGATAGTTTATGCTGGAACCAAGTTTGAGCTGCCATAGCATTAGAACACATGTGACCTCAAATACCAAATTCCAACGTGGTAACAGTTTCAAGCCTATTTTAAAATACAATGACAGGAACATCTGCTGAACAGGCTACACCAATGCAGCGGAATCTCTGTTACAGTCTTCAGACATTTTTAGCATTTGGGTTGGTAGAAGCTAATTAGTATATCCCAAAAATATTTACTTGGTGGCTTCCAGGATGTTAATTCAAACACAGAAATGGTCAATGAATGGCAATTAAAAGGGCTGAAGAAAGAATGTCCAAAATAAGTGGATTCTGGACTTATTACATTGCAGCAATCCATGCTCAGAGAATATCTCAACTCTAAGTCTTATAGAATCTGCGACATTTTGTTTTCTTGCTTTTTTATTATGTGGTTTGGTCTCTATCTATCTATCTATCTATCATCTATCTATCTATCTATCTATCTATCTATCTATCTATCTATCTATCTATCTATCTATTTATCTATCTCCACACTAAATTGAGCACTATGTTGATCTTAGATTCATGAAAAGAAAATCAGTGCAGCCCAGTAACCAACACGTATTTTGTCCAAGACGATTGGAAAGTTGTTCCGCGAACAGCAAGCTAGGCAACTCATGTCTTTCACATGGGTCTAGACTCTGGGAAATCAGGAAGTGGATTTCTGTGTAACATGACGGATTAGAAGCTGCTTCTAACTGACTTAATAAAAGAGTAGTGTCAAGATAAAAAAGCAGTTTTTAGAGAAAGAGTTGATGAAAAAAAAACAAGCCTAGGTGAATTCTCAGCGACAAAGATGCCTGGCTGCATGGCCCAGCACCCCACCAGACTTGCTAGGGGCTGGGCACTGCGGGCACTGACAGGACTACAGAGACCTGCAGGGGTCTGGACACTGGGCACCAACAGTACTTCAGAGATTTGCTGGTGTCTGGACACTGTGGGCACCAACAAGACTACAGAAACCTAGTGGAGACTGGGCACTGTGGCCATTGACAGGACTGCAGACACCTGCTGGGGGCTGGAAACCATGACCCCAGAAAGGGCTGCAAACACATTCTGGGGGCTAGACACTGGCCATCACAGGGCTACAGAGACTTGCTGGGGGCTGGACACTGACAGGACTGCAGACATCTGCTGGGGGCTGGACACCATGTGCACGCAGAAGGCTGGAGCAACACTGGCTGTAATTTTATTGCAATTTACATATTTTGTTCAATTGCTTAGTAGTCTGGTTTCAGCTTATATCTTACATCAATAAGTTTTATTATTATCTTTTCTTTCTCTGAACTCTATATAATATTTTTCTATTATTTCTCATATATTTAACCCATATAGTTTCTCTTGCATTCATAATTTTCTGTCTCTTTTTTCCCATTTTCTATTTATTCTCCATTTTATTTCTTATGAATTATAAATATATTTGCCTCTAAAAAAATCTATAAACATTATTCTCAAACAGTAATATCATGCTGTTTGGTATACAAGTATATTCTACTGAAAATTAACACCAGAATATCATCAAATTACTGTATCTGTTACTATACTCTGCTTGCCCATAAACAGTACTGGGCTACATAATTCTAAGTAAATACAGCTCACCAGAAAGACTTATGTAAAATAAAACACAATATATAAAAATAGCGAAGAAAAGGCTAAAAAATAAAAACCAGAGCCTTTATCTATCCCAGTATATGCACAAAACATAATGAAGAAACACAGAAAACGTGAGTTAAAAAGCCACTGAAACACATCCACATGCTCAAAAATCTACAATATCAGAAACTAAATATAAGGAGGAGGCTCAAATGCAAGAAAAGGATTTCTGTTTCTAAGGACCAATGAACATACTGTGCATTCGAGTGAACATATAAATGAAATAAATTATTTCACAACCTTGACAAGAAAGTTAGCAAACTGGATAAAATATTCAGCAATTTAGAGGAAGACTTTGAAGATCTAGAGGAAAACTTCAGCAAGGACATAAAGACAATGGGAAAGAAGGAAAGAATCAAAAGGAAACTATAAAAACAGGGCTGGGAACATTGCTGGAGAGATGGCTCAGAGGGTAGGAGCTCTTACATGCAATGCCTGTCACTGGGTTCAATTCCCAAGCATGCTTGTAAAACCAGCTGCCAAAAGTGCTACAAGCCTCTGGCACTTGTTTGTAGCAGAAGAGACCCTGGGATGAGCACACACACACACACACACAAATAAAAATTAGAGGAAATGGTGGAAATGAAAGTGTTAATCAATAGAATCAAAAATATCTAGTAATATGCATTATGCACTATTATTTATGTGCATCTAGTAATATGCATTACTAACAAATAAGAACAAGTACATAACTGAATCTCAGGGTTGATGACAAGGTCATGCTGATATAGAAGTGGGGCATGGGGAGATGGCTCAGTGAATAAAAGTGCTTTCTTACAAATCCTGCCAGCCTGGGTTCAATTCCCCAGCTACACACATAAAGCCAATTGGGCATTAATTTGAAATAGCATACCAACACACACACACACACACACACACACACACACACACACCAGCAAAAATAATATATGAAGAAGATAGCATAAGAATGAAAAAACTCCTCCAAACTCAGGTATACATTAAAATATGAAAATTAAGAACCTATAGGTGGAAGAAGGGGCTAAGAGAATATTTAAAGGCATAGACAATTTGTGAAATGAAAATATAGAATATGTCCCAAATTTAGACAAATAAATGGACATCTAAACAAAAGAGACATTTAGAACTCCAAATAGTGTGCTAACTTAAAAGAAAGAAAAACAACAAATAATTTAAAAACAAAAGTAAAAATACAAATAATAATCTTGCCTTGGATATGGTCTTAAAAGAGCACAGCTAGTCATGTCCAATGCATAACAGGGTTCCAACTTACCTCACAGAATATGTTAAGAGCACCCATTTTCTTTCATTGCTAATGATGTTCATGTCACTTGTATGTAAAGCAAACAATTTAACAAATAAGTGAAAGTTCTCACTATAGCTAATGGTTTTAACCAGAAAAAAATGATGTAGTTAAAAGATTGATCACCATAAAGGATTTAAAGAAATTGGAGGTCATTTCTGCTTCTTAAACTGAATTGTTTAAGATTAGCAATCCATTATCTCCATTTACCAAAGAAAACTGCAGTTTACTATTGCCTAAATGTCTATGAGACACTGGGTTATTTTATTCAATATGAGCCTATAATAACTTAATTGTATTTTATATTTGTTTTCACAAACAGTGCATATTTTTAACCCTGAACCTCTGAATGATTTTTATATAATAATAGTTGATTTGCATATGCTTCCATGTTAATTATATACTCTTATCTTCTTTGCTATGATTAAAGCTAGGCACTTCTTTATATCTTATTTTCTTTCTTTTACTTTATTGTTCATAATGAGTTACATTGTTTAGTGAGCCAACCATGAGTTGTTATCCCCAATTCCCCATTGCCCCCCTTCCCCATCCCCAGTCAGCTGGATATCCTCCTCCTTGGGCCTTCTGTATCAGTCTTTGTGGTAGGGGACAATGCAAACTCATTCTTCAGCGGGGATCTCATGTCTCAAGTGTGTAGTTACTGAGGTTTGCCTAGTCTCTGCTATTCTCCCCCACCACGGCTCTCACAATCTTTCTGTCCCCTCTTCCGCTCAGTTTCCTGAGTCGTGGTGGGCGAGTATTGAGGCTGCTATGGTGTTGTGAGCTTAGGGGTTTTTGTGTTGAGATTCGTTGGTTTCTGTCACACTGGCTTATCTTTTGTTGATTGAATGGCTATGGCTGTAGGTCCCTTGTTCATCCAATCATTCTCTGTGGGGTTCCATATGGATCCTCCCCCATATGACTGTGGTGGCTCATCTCATGTCAGGATCTCAGCTTTCTGCCTGCAGTCGGTTGGTAGGGTTATATGGGCCACAGCTCCCTCGCTGTATCCTGAAAAATACAAACACACTCTCCATCAAAGAATGAGGTCAGTATCAGTTAACAAATATACAACGATCTGGATTCCTTAGCTTCTATTTTTAAAAGCCTCCCCGG
>PVHP010046930.1:0-13086 GCA_004024765.1 Zapus hudsonius
AAACAAAAAGTTGAAAAGGAAAGACACCCAAGTGCCCAGGAGGGATGGGATTGACAGGGCGGGAGGGTTGGGGAGGAAACCCGAGGGAAACTGGCTGAGGCCAAATGAAAGCCTCAGGTAGCTGGTTGGCTGAGGCTGCTCCGGCATGGCCTGCTGGCTCCGGACGACTCACTGCCTCCTGCGAGCACTGGTCTACGCTGGCGGCTTCCAGTTGTGAGGATCCTGTGCTCAGAGGTGTCTGGAGCTCAGCGCATGGCCACAGCTTTTGTCCACGACCAGGATCCCTGCTGTTGTGGTCAGCTTTCTTGTTGCTGCGCAAAAAGAACCCAAACAAAAGTGGCTTGTAGAGGAATGGGTTTATTTGCCTTACGGACTCGAGGGGAGACTCCATTCTGGCAGGGAAAATGATGGCATGAGCAGAGGGCTGGACATCACCTCTGCCACAGCACTGCAAACAGCGGCAGGAAGGTGTGCCAAACACTGGCAAGGGGGAGCTGACTTATAACCCCCATAAACCCGTCCCCAACAACACAGCTTCATCGAGGTTGTAAAACCCAAACTGCCATCAGCTGAGGATCGATCTATCAGAACACATTCAATTGTTTGTGGGGGACACCTGTATCAAACCATGACACCTGCTGAAAACCCTGGCCCTTGTTTCCCGAGGTGTACAGCATGTCTTCTAGTCAGCTATCTTGGGCGGGTCTCCCTACTGATTTTTCATAAGCAATAATGTTATAGCATAACACCTTATTGGAATGCCATGTAAGCGTTCTATTAATCACTACAAAGTAAAACAAATAACCTTTATTATAATTTAAATTGTACTGTCATGCATTATATTAATTGTTTTTTAATTTAGGAAGCATTCTTATGCTTTATAGGCACTTGTTTTCACCATTGTTGCAGTGAGCAATTAATAACACTTATTGAAAGAGAAATGAGTAAGAAGATGGTGTGTATGTTAGGATTTATGGATTAACATAAGTGAATTTTCTATTTTTTATGTGAATGTCTGTCTGATCAGATACCCACTCTGCCCTAAAAAGTCACTGTGCCTTGTATAGTTTTACTTTAATGTATAGACCGGACCCCTCGCAGTAACTAACTCTGATGTGTGTACTGAGCAACTTCATTATGATATTCACATAAAATGAACTTAAACATTTTCTGACCTACTAGGTGTCCTTTCCTTTCCTTTGACATCTCACATATTTTCTCTTGCATATTAGTGAATTTGGGTTATATAGAGGGAAGTCAACTTTCAGTTCTGGTTCATATTTCAATCTTTCCAAATGGCTCAGAGGCGGGACATAAATGATTCTTTAACTTTCTGTTCCTCACTTTGGACTGTGGCATTTGAGACTGGCAGAAATGGCCTCTGAATCATTTCCTTCTTGCCTTTTTCATGGGTGAGAATGAATGGATGGGGAAAGAGCCATCATGAGAGAACCTTTGCAGATGATTGCCTAGAACTTCTTTAACCGTGGCCTTAGTGATCTGGCCCTTTTCCCAGGTTACCTTTGTGTGGTCGTTTGAACAAGGTGTCCCCATAAACATGTAAGTGCTGAATGGTGGCTCCCCAGCTCCCCCGCTGGTGGAGCCTCACTGGAGGAGGTGTGCTGTTAAGGTTTATTAGCTCCTAGTTTGTCAGTGTTGCTTGGCTCACTCTCCTGCTGCTGATATCCATCTGAACAGGATGTGATGTCTAGCCTCTGCTCAACCATCTTTCTCCTGCCATCACAGAGCTTCCCCTCTTGAATGTAAGGCAAAGTACAAACATTCATTAGCTGCTTTTGATAGCATGCTTGGACAGAGCGAGGAGAAGGTAAATGCAACACTTTGATCGCACCTTTTCAAAGGACCTCCTGGAACCAGGACACCTCTGTTTACTCAGTTGGATGGGGTCCCTGGCTCCATCCCCCTGGTAGAACATGGTGTCCCTGACTTGCGGCTGTCCTCCAGAGTAGCTCCTCTGAACTTTTCCTGGATTTCAGATTTCTGGTGCTTGCTTGCCCCTACTCTTCTCATCTCCCTGTATTGCTGATGACATCAGAGTCCCTCTCAGTCAGCATGAGGCCAGCTTCCTTCTGTTCTGCCTGCACCCATGCTCACTTTCCCCCCTCTCCCTCTAAGTAAATGAATAAAAATATAAAAAGGAAGCCCCTCAGTTGAGTGGGGGCAGGGAGGAGGAAAACGGTAACAGCCCATGATTTGTTCATATAAAGTTTCTATTTAATAAAGTTTTTAAAGGACTAAGTTGGAAACTACTTGTTAACACAGCCTACTATCTGATGTATGAGGAGCATAAAGACAAAAGCTTGTTTGTAGCAATAGTGATTTTAGCTTTTTCTTGTGGGTGTGATGTATACCCAGGACCTGATGCTTCAGAAGTTTATCTTCTGTTGCATGTTTGCTGTATGAAATTTAAAGGCTGTGATCTTTTGTCACTGACCACCTCATCATGATTGAAGGTCTAAGCTAGAGATAGAAAACTGGCCGACTTAAGACCAAAGGACCCCCCTCTTCCCTCCAAGCTAGGTAGTCAGGCTCCTGTGGTGCCTGGTCACTCTTTCCTGATGGGTGTGTCCCTGACATTCCTGGGCCACATCTGCTGCTGTCTACTCCTCATTTGACACAAAGCTCGTAAGTCGCTGTAACCTTTCTCTTCAATGTCGCTGTTTCCAGCCACCCACGCTGAAGTCACTGGGACAGATGGTATAGATCAAATCACCTACTTTCAGTCTCGAACACTACAGGCTTAAATATAATTTCCCATGTGAAAAGTTCCATTATCTCCACCAAGAGAAAAATTTCTGGTATGTGAAAAATTCTACCTGGTGCTCAGAATGAGATCTTCAGTGCTCCTGACACTGTGGCATATGTAACATTGGGAAGTTCACTTAACTTTCTGGGATTCTCACCGGCTACTGAGAACCAAAGTAACCTTGTGACTTTGGCCATTCTGGGCTCTCATGGTCTACAAAAACAAAGTCTTCTATTACATGGAGCCACCTAGAACACCTGAGTGTGGACCCTGGCTGGGATCTGGATTTGCCACATGGAAAACAGCCTCTCACTACCCAGCTGTGATGGAAGCAATAAAAACAAGCTGAGGAACCACACCAGGGAATGAACTGACTGCAATTGTGGGGCTCGTGAAGTGGAAAAGAAGGAAAGAAAGTGAAAACAGAAGAAAGAAACACTTTCCTTGGTTGTCTTTATTGAAGCCTCAAATTTTGGGATATAAACCAAGGAATCTATGAAAATAAAGAAAAAGTTGATGTAGAAGAAAGAACTGAAAGGATATTTATTCTTAATCTCCTCTATGATTTGGTAGACTTTAATAGACATTCCTTAAAGCAATTTAAAAAAATCAGTATTTAATATCAGAATTGATATTTTTCCAACTTATACTGAACTGTAAACTGAAAAAAATACACAATGAAACAAAGAGGTAAGAGTTTAATTAAAATATAAGTCATTGTGCCATATTGCAATCATAATTACTATTTTGCTTTTAAAACAATCTGCTCTGTGTAGACAAATTTAAAATACTTGATAAAATTAGATAGAAAAATCTACCTTGAGAGAAATCGATCAAATACTTCAGATTAGAAAAAAAAAAGCTGGTAAAATTACTTGAATTTAGTAAAATAATCATGCAAAAAAATAGCAGGCTAACCTACTATGAATGACCTAAAATAAATTTTCCAAGAATAAAATAGCTGATCACACTGAGGTGTCAAGGGAGTCTGGCATTGGGAGTCCCTCAGTGTTTGTGATTTGTGTACTGGCCTGCATGTGTGTACACTTACTTGTACACATCTCTAAAGTAGTGGTGTGAACTCTGACTATTTTAAGTGCTAAGCATCTCTGCATTCTCAGTGCCTGCACATCTCCCTTCTCTATCCATTTCCTACAAGTTGGGATTCCCATGTTCCCATGGCCACTAACGTCCAAGTTCATCCAGGAAGGTTACAGACTGGTAGAAATGAGTGCTGCAGACAGTGTTTTCTAGCTGCGGGTGCATCTGCTTACCCAGCTCCTGGTCAGTCCTCACTCTCAGTTAGGGGTCTTTTGGATAGAGCCAGCCCTATGTTCAGACACTGCCTTCTCCATCTTTCCACCTCTAGGAATAAAATTAGCTTTTTGGCTTCTTTATTCTTGCTCATCTGGCTCTCCATCACTGCTTGGGCTTTCACAGTTATTAACAGTCACCTTAAATATCCTGTATGTAAATACCTAGCAGAGCAACCTGTGTCCTGACACTGAATCTTACAACACATTATTGTCTTTTTCATTAAAAAAAAAAACTATAGAGAACAGCACCTAGCACATGGTGATACTTGATCAATAGTGTTGATTGAATGCTTTCTAAAACATTAAAGCTGAGGAAAAAATGAACTGATCAAATTACTTGCAGATATTCAGTCAGCTAAAGCTAATGAGAAGATCCACAATATACCTAATTAAATGAGCCCACATAGATTGTGTTTATTTAGTCATTAGAGAAGAGATTCAAAGGTGTGCCTTCCTCTGACCCTGTACTAATTGGAAAAGCATCCAGAGGTGTAGGTCAGGGAATTTGGGAAAAGTAAAAGTGCCTTTTCAGAAGAAGATTTTAGAGAGTCAGCTTTGGGTAATAAGAAGTCAGCAAGAGGAGAGCAAAGCTTCTCTTATTTTAAGTTTTGACTTTTAAAGCTCTGTACACATTATATTATCTAAACAAACCTCAATTGCCAGCAAAAGAGTGAATTTCTATACTTTTTTGAATTTTTATTATAAAGATAATATGTTCCTGTGAGGAGAAAATCTCAGAGTAGGCTGTGAGTAAAAAACAGGAGCTTTACTCCAACCGATTTTATTTCCACAAATGTATGCAAGGTGGTGGTTCATTATACCTGAGACAATGACCCTGCATAATTAGGAAGATGCAGATTGCAGCGCCGGAAACATGCTCAGTGGTACAAATGCCAGGAACGCTTGAGGGCCTGACTTTATCTCCAGCTCTCGTGTAAAATGCCAGGGATAGCTTTGCATGACCACAACCCTGGTGCTGAGGGGAGCTGAGAAAGGAGAGCCACTGGGTGTCCTAGTCAGTCATTCTAAAAAGTACAGTAAACTTCAAGTTCAGTTAGAGACTCTCAAGAAAATAAGGATGAAGAAGAGAGAGGAGGAAAGCGGACACCCTCCTCTGGCTTTCACCAGAGAGTGCTGGGACACACACATCTGCACACACACAATACAATACATACCATAGGCAAATCACCAAAAAGTCCTAAGGAATAAATAAATGCAAATTAAATGATTAAGTTGGTCTGCAGTGGCTGGAGGCCTTGGCATGCCCATTCTCTCTTCTCTAAATATTTCTGTGGTTATAAATAATAAATAAATACTATTTTAAACATATATAAGAATAGGATGCAAATTGCACATTGCTACAACACTGAGTTTCACCTTCTTGTCTTGCTAGACAGGATAGCATGTACTCTTCTAGCCCGTAACTGTCTTCCTGTTCTGTGGATACTGAGAACATACTTAGTGTGTCAGATTCCTTGTTGATGAGCACTTGTTATCTGTCACTGGCCTCTGTCCCAGCAGATGGCAACCTTGAACACAGTAAGCAGAATTTGGCTTGTTTTTATACTAGTTTCAAAATTTCAACTTTTATTAGCAAGCATTACTTATGCATAATAATGGATTTTGTTATTATAACATATCATAAATATATGGAATGAAGTTTGGTCTTTTTCATTCTCCATCACCCGGTTTGTCCTTCCCAAATCATATCCCCGCTACTTTCATTTATTTAATTTAGTTTTTATTTTTGTACCTCAGTGAATTTAATTGAAGAATAAGGATGAGGGATACTTTATAAGAGAAGGGTAATTTGTATCAGGGACTACACCACCAAAGAAAACATAAAGAAGATGTCCTTCCCTCCCTGCTCTCATGAGCCCCTCCCCATCTATGACAGAACGTGAGCCAGCCCGTTCTTGCACAGGACTTATACACATAAGCATAGCTGCTGTGAGTTCATGATTTCAAGGCCCGTGTCCGCCTGGAAGACAGCATTCCACAATGCTCTGGTTCTTCCTCAGACTTTGGCATTCTCCCTGTCCCCTGATGACATAGATGTCCCAATTTAGTACCAAGCACTCAACAGTCACTTATTCTCAGCACTTGGATGCATCATGTGTCTCCACAGTGATCACCACTCATCTATAGGCATAAATAGAAATATTTAGAAGTCAGTTTGATGGCTGCATTGTGACCATTTAGTGACACAGAAGTATTAGCTTCAACGTGAGGGCTAATGGTCTCCCAAGCCAGAGGCTTTGGGCCAGGTGTACAGTACCAGGCATGACTTCCTTCCTGTGCAGTGGTCATCAAATCCAATCAGAAAGTGAGGGTTCCCTTCATAAGGTCCATGCAACAACCATGCAACTTGCCAGGCAGGTTGGCAGCATAGGACACAAAGTCCACACCGGGGTAGCATCCTCCAGCACCAGAGAAGCTAGCTCCATGAAGGAAGCTTCCAACTGGGCTCCTTCATTTCTCAGTGTTCTTCAACCGAATTCTGTGTTGTCCTCAGCAGCAGGATCTTAGCATCTGGTTTCGGTGGGCAACCAATAGCAGTGGTAAAATCTGGTACTGTTTTGTAGGTCTTATTGGCCTCTCTGGTCAAGACCTCCCACCTCTGACCTTGGGATTTTCATTTAATAACCTGTGGCTTCTGGGAGTATCTTTGCCTCCTGCACAGATGTTCACACCTCTCTTTGATTTAACTTTATTTTAAATTAGCTTAGAGCTTTGTGTGTATGTCTTTACATTGGTGGACCCTTCTCCACCCAATCTCTCCTCCACCCTCTGCCCCATCGTTTTCTAACTCTTAGCAGAAGGCCGCTCTCTACAAGCAGATTTTGACTTCTTTTTTCTAAATAGCTTCATGTTTTTATTTCATTTAAATATCTGAATATATGTGTCAACATTTGATTCTTGGATCACTTAAAATCTTTAGTGAAAATTCTTTCAAAGTGACTTCTCTTATCTGAGAATTCATCTGAAGAAGTGAGATCATTTAACAGTTTCACTGCATCAGTTTTCTGTGCTGTTCTTTTGCTTACACAGCTTATTTTAGAATACTGCTCAAACTGACACAGATCAGGAGAGATCTCTTACGATGAAGAAGAGCTTGGAGATTTCCAAATAAGGCTTTCCTAGTATATCCAAACCTAAGTCTTGGAATTCATAAATTCATACCATTAAACAACGGAATAGACCATAAGGACATATTTGCTGTGAAAAGGCTTCTCATAACCCAAAAGTACACTGTTGTAAATTAGTATCGTAGGCGGGAATAGTGAGGAAGCAGTTTTATAAAAGGTTGATCACCACTTGGGAAATGATTATTACTTTTTGGTGGAAGATAATAATGATATTTGACATACAGTTTTATACATGATTGTTTTGATTTTAGTCATCAGAGAGAAATAAATGCTGCCAAAAGGCTAGCTATCCATAGAAATTTCTTTGGGAATGAAAGTAACAGAAAAGCTTAGAATTTGCCAATTTTTGTCTTGTCATCTGTATATCAACAGTAACTGTATTCTGAGAAATAGACAAAAAGTAAGGAATATGAACAGGTCCTAGCATGGAAAAGATGATTGGGTTAATCTCCATTTTGGTTAAGATGACAAGAAAAAATGATTTCTGTCCAAATCATCTTTGATTATAATTATTTTGAAAGCTTACTTTTCCAGAATTCATCATTTCCCAAGATTCTTAAATTGTATTACTTCAGTCCATTTTTTCAGTTTTATTTTTGAGGCAGAAGTAGTTCATTTACTGAATGGTTTAGTATAAGAAAGTTGAACCATGACCTTTATTTGTCCCTCCACTAATATATTCTTGTGTTCAGAATAGAGGAGCCCAGAGGATTCTTAATCTAGGTCATTCTTTGCAAGTAGTACTTATTTCCCTACATAGCAATAATAAGATATATGAAAATATATTTTCAAATTTCATTGATTTTTAATACAAATATATATATATATTGATCAAAGTTTATGATTGCATTTTTGCCATCGTCGTGAAAGTATATTTGTGTACATGAATATGTCTTTTGAATGAGTATATTCTAGCGCAGTATTTTCTGCTTTCAGCATCAAGTATTGGGACCATCTGGAACAATTCATCACAGATTGTTATTATTCTGATCTTTGCATGCATGGTGTGTGTGATTGCCCATGTATGTTCTCGTATGTGAAGGTGTGTGTGCACTTGGGCGTGGAGGCCAGAGGTTGATACCAGATGTCTTACTTGATCACTCTCCAATTTATGCTACTGAAGCACAGTGTTGGGACTGAATCCAGAACTCACATGTTTAGCTACTCAAGGTGGCCACCCAGGAATCCCCTGTCTCCACATTCTGAGCTCTGGGGTAGCAGCTTTGCTGCCACACCCACCTGACATTTCATGGGTGCTGAGGATTTGAACTCCAGTCCTCGTGCTAGGGAGGCAAGTACTGTATCCACTAAGCCACTTACCCAGCCTTCATTGCATATCTTGATGTTTCAGGTGGGTTTGATCATCACTGTAATTGTGAATTGCGCATTGTAGTTAAAGTGTAAAATTTACAGATCTTTTAAATTCTATCCTTGCAAATTGCCTATCGGATTATACATTGCCAAAATAACAAATTTAAACAAGTTTGGTTTAAACGTGGACTTGGTGCTTACTGTTATTTTAACATTCTGCAAACGTTCATTCCTTGGAATAGATTGAGTATTCTTATGAGTTGAATAGAATAAATGGGCTTTCAAGGCAGAAAAGTGCTGACGAAAAATAAAAATAAAAATACAGAATGAAAAAGAGGATCAGTCATTTCAAAGTTGTTTTCCTTATTGGGTTAAATAGAGGGAACAGCTTATTTCCATGGCTGTGTTCACTGGATTCTCCTGTGTTTTGCAAGGTTCATTACAGGTCATTTGCACAAGTGACTCCATTTTGGTTTGCTCTGTTCCTCTGTGGCCTGTGCAGGACACTAGTCATAACTATGTCTTCTGGAAACTTGAACAACACAAAAAAAAGCTATTACTCAAATGTTTGTTCATTTTTTTTAAGTTTTCACTGAGAGTTTAAAATGCCTTTCCCTTCAATTGCAGTGATTTTAAAAAATAATCAGTATAGGGGGTTGTTTCCCTTTGTGGGAAAATCTTGCTATCAAGTACTTTTGCTGTTTTTAGAGAACATATTTAAAATATTTCTAATCAGAAAATTTTTAACAACTTTCTAAGATTGATTTTTCATTCCTTGGTTAGAAAAAGGTATTCTGGGGAGATTTTTTTTAAGTATGACCCAAACTTCAGCGGACAAAAATCCACGATCAATATTTCTCATGTGTGAGAGAAGACAAGGAACATGGTTTCCTGGGTAGAAATGAATAACAGAAAATTAATCATTATTTATTTGATGATAATTAAACTAAGACCAGATACACTTCTGCTATGTGGTAAAGTCCATGTTCTTGTGAGCATTGCTGTAGATATATTTAGTGTTTATAAAAGCCAGAACTCAAATGACAAGGATTATAATGTATTTACTTAGAGAAGAGCTAGCTTAAAATGAATAGGCCTAGAAATTCACTAATTTTTGTCACATGAATAAAAACCACCAAACTTACCTTTACAACCTGTTTGTAAAACCATAATTATATGTAATTCTTTTTATTTTGTAATATTATAAAAATGTAAAAATATTCAAAACTTCTTGTTTTTGACCTAGTTTCTAAATATGTCTCTTAACCCTTTATAATATTTTAATGGTAGTTTAAAAATTATTCTATTTATTTGTAAACAAAGAGAGTAAGAGAGAGATGCAGAGAGAGAGAAAGAGAGAGAGAGAGAGAGAGAAAATGGGTACATCAGGGCCTTAGCCACTTTGTGCATCTGGTTTACATGGGTACTGGGGGATTCACGTCATTAGGTTTTGCAGGCGAGTGCCTTAACTACTGAGCCATCTCTCCAGCCCCTTTACAGTCCTTTTTTGTTATACACAGATCTTCAACTAAAAGTAGTCTTTCAAAATTGATATACTAATTTGTCATTGAGTTTTCTATACATGCTTTAGCAAGCAAAATTAAAATTGCAATACTTGGCTATTGCGATAAATAAAGTATAGCCCGTTGGATTTTAAATTTCTGTGGAGGTCTTTTCAAGAAGAAAGTCAGCCTCTTAGAGTCTAGAGCTGTGCTGTGTGGAGAGTGATAATTTTCACATTGTGGACATAACCTCCATGCTCAGAGACAGTTCTGTCACTTCTTCCTGCACTTGAACTCAAGCCCCCTAGTGCCGTGAATCACTGCCAAGCGGGAAACACAGTTAGCTAACTAGATAACCTGGGGGTGACTCTAACTCTACTCATATCAAGAGATACTGGCCAGTCCAATGAATCAGTCGGCTCCTAAAATAATCCATAAAATCCGATGCGCTTACAAAATCAATGTTTTCTTGCCCTGTGGAAGATTTAGATGAACACAGTTCTAGAATTTTTAGTAGTAGCTCGGTGTTAACCATATTTCCTAAGTGACTTTTCCCAAGGCGGAAGCCTGTGTTGTTAAGTCCTGTGAAGATAGGCAGACAGCACAAGAAACACAGGGAATCAAGTTCTGAGTCCTCAGAAGTCCTCTCGAATCTCATGAGATCCTTCACATTTCCAGGGAAGTGACAGACAGGTTCATCAAGCACAGAAACCTCTGCTTTCTGGAGAACAGTAGCTCTTTCCTTCCTCTTAGATTGTATCTTCTTTCCTTTCTTCCTTTTTTGACAAGTACCATATTATATTTTAGAAATCAAAGCACAATTGCTTCTGGTCAACTAAGATAGATGAAAGATGGAAATGTATATTTTTTACTGCTGAAACTTTGTAGAAACAATGAATGATAGAAACACTTCTGTGAGCGTGGACTTCAGTAACTCGAAGATCCAATTTCTCCAGGAAATGCCCGTGTCATTAGAGTCTGAATGATTAACAAAACTGTCATATTAATGAAAGTATTAAAAGTATCCCAAATTCACTTTAGTCTAAAGTAATTTTATTCATTTTTATTAGACATAAAGACTGGTTAATATTTTTTCATGTATATACATATATGTGTATATATAATATAATTTTTATGTAAATTTGCAAAAGGTCTGAGTTAAGTCTTGCTTTTTTCCTTCATGTAATCCTTTAGTTTTGATTTGTCTAAGAAAAGAATCATCTTCTTATTCGTGAAAATATAATTTGACAAATCTCAGGGAAATTTTTAGTCTTCAGTTTACAGAGATTTTAATATACTTTTACATGAAGATGGAAACAGGAATAACTCATTTAAGAAACAAATAAACCTATCTAAAATATAAAAGCACTTTAAAGAATAGTATCTCTAGCTTTAATTTCTTGCATTTTTGATTTATTTGGATTACCATTAGGCACTTAGATTTGCTCAGTAGTACATATTTCATTGATCTAATGTTGCTTTTTGGTTTTCAGATCTCAACAGCTAATTGTGTCAATGCACATGACAGGAAGTAATAAGTACATGGCTTCTTTGTCAGGCATCCCTGAGGATCAAAGCCCTACATCACAACTGTCTCTCCATAGGACTTAAAATACCAGATGAAAAACAAACAAAAACAAACTGACCAGAGGAATAAAGTCCTCTGACCCTGAGTAGAGAACATGTTACCTCCCTTAAAAATTAATGCTAGGGGGTTGGAGAGATGGCTCAGCGGTTAAGGCACTTGCCTCCAGTGCCTAAGGCCCCGGGTTCAATTCCCCAGTACCCACATAAGCCAGACTCACAAGGTGGTGGCCTGGTTTCTCTCTCTCTCTCTCTCTCTCTCTCTCTCTCTCTCTCTGCTTTTAAATAAAAAAAAGAAGAGAACATGATAGAAAATGAACAAATTAAGAGTTTGTTGTGTATACTAAAGTTTCCAATAAAAATATTTTTTAAAAAATTAATGCAAGGGAAGCTGTCCATCACCCACCTGGTCAAGAGACCACCCCTCTTCTAAAGACTGCACCGGAGGTAGGAGTAATAGTTATTTCCTCAGGGAAGCAATGCCCTCTGACTCCCAGAAGTCCCCCCTTGTATGGTAGCTCACAGCCCCTCGCCGCTCAGCCTGCTGGCCTCTCTGAGTCCTACTCAGAAATCCTGTCTTTTCTTCTTTTTGCCCTTCTTTCTCTTCTGTGGACACTGGTCCAATTCCCAAGCATGCTGGTCCTGACACTTTGGGCTTTCCACCTTTTTCTCAATAACTCTCCTTTTTCTTACTCCTCATCAACTATGTGCATAATGTTTCATGATCACGAGACAAAGGACTTGATGAAAATCTACAAGATAAATGGAAACAATATTTTCTTTAGGTTTTAGCATCTCCCGTTATCTAACGGATTAATTTGACTGTCTGGTAGATATGGCTCCTGACCTGGTACTGGAAGAGCCCATGCTGTGTGACAGATTGCTACTCATTAATTTGTCATTCGGTGGCTATTGAACACAGATCTCCTAATGCCCAGATTCTTGTAGAATAAGGACCAGCCTGGACGGAAACTGCAGAGACCTCGAGGGGCCCCTCTAGACAGAACGAACAGCCCATCTCCAGGGGATCTCTGGCACTGTGAGTGGAAATGGCACCTGGAGGCCACAATGTGAGACTTTCATGTGCCAGTCCACGCACTGCTACCCAGTGACTTTGGTCCCTCTATTACATGGGCTTTTGGGTTGGCACTATAGAACATTCTGGGTTCCATCATCACTATCTGCCATCAGAGCTGCTCCTGGGAGTGCTGGGCTTCCCTCTGTAGGCCACACTAACTGTCATCAAGCTATCTTTCTGCATGTGTGCTTACGTGTGAGTGGATGTGTGTGGACCACAGCACGCATGTGCAGGTCAGACAGTAAGTCTTGGATCAGTCTTCACCTTCCCAAATCATTTGAGGCAGGGTCTCTCTCTCTCTCTCTCTCTCTCTCTCTCTCTCTCTCTCTCTCTCTCTCTCTCTCTCACACACACACACACACACACACATGCACACACA
>PVHP010046931.1:0-13098 GCA_004024765.1 Zapus hudsonius
TAATCAAGAATTTGCTACATGACCTAGTCAACTCCTACTCCCATGATTACGAAGATAAAGATTAATATGCCCTTCACAGAAAATGGAGTCAGAAAGAAAATCTTGACATCAATCTTGTGTCTAAATCAACAGGAGTTCAACAGTCCTAAAAAGCAATTTAAAATAAAATACGTCTCAGCTCCTAATTTACGTTATATAGCCAGTGCATCTATAAAGGTGGCCACTCTCTCAACACAAATATAAATCTACCCATGGTCCATTAAAACATCTTCCCACTTCTAAGCTTAAATCACTTCTTAAAACAAATTAACATTTGGGGCTGCAATACTGTATTTTAGATACTTTAATTGGTAAGGAATATAATATCTTTCATTACTCCTCAAACATGAAAGACAGCTAAATTTGTGTTTATGCTACTGCATTTAATCATTAATATGAGGCACAGAAGCCAGGAACCTCAATTCAGATTATCAGCAATTACCTGAAATACTTTAGATAGGATAACTGAAATAAGGCTTTCCCTCAGTGACCCTTTTAAAATCAAAGAACCAGTGCTCACAGCCTGAGACTTGCCATTTAGAAACACAACATAGACAATTAGAGGGAAATCATCCCAGTGCTCTGATTGTTTTTTAATTGTTGTTGTTAACCTCTTCTTTTGGTACAAATTTTGATGGCTAATGTGGGCTAGTCATTAGAATCATGGATCTGAGTCAGAGAAGTGGGCTGAATTTGTGGCCTCTACCAAGTTTTGAACTTCCGTTAACCTCTCTCAGCCCTTTCTTTAAAATTTAATTAATGATAATACTCATCTCACAGGAATAGTGTGACTGAAAGAGATGTTATTTATGATTTTAAAACCTTACTATATTGAGCCTACAATATAGTAAGGTTTTAAAACTTTAAATGTTATTTTCATATTAACTAGGAGCTCTAAAATTTGTAATATTATTGCACTCTGTAGAAAATCATTGAAATAATAAATTTGATATGATTTGATTATGAAAAGAAAAATAAAGTTTATTTTTCAAAAGCAAATGTTAATTTTTCATATTAGTTTGTGTGTATTTATAAGCATATATGATGGTTTGTTTTATGTGTGCTGGTTTACTTTTTTTTCGGAAGGTGAACATTTTTAGTACAACATATACATATGATTTTAGTGTCTTCCAATATTGGATTTTATAGCCAAAAAATGAAATGCATTGTCTTTAATCTGGCATTTAGGAATCTCTATTCCAAGCTGTCTTTCAGAAAATAGTAGCTTTAGTAGGGAAAATTTTCACACGGTGTCCAAGGCAATAACAGAAGCTCATCATTTCCTTCCTCTTTCAAACATTCTGGACGCCCCTCATCCCCCTCCATACTCATCCTGGTCTAGATTTCTTTCTCTAAAGGTTTTGTCTAATTCGCTAGCTATCAGTAGCTGTTGGGTCTCTTTTACAGAAGTCTCGATGACTCTATTACGCCTCAGTGGTGGTGGTCCCTGAAGCTCTCCAGGCTTAGTGAAAGTGAATGCAAGCAGATGCATTAATACAGTCTCTGGCCTACATGGGCTCTGTTCATGGACAAGTCCATAACCACAAGCATGGCCAAGGACAGAAGCTGTTCTGTCAAGTATATCATTCTGCCCAGTGTGTTGACCAGTATCTCTTCTGTAGTGGGACATGTCTAGTGAGAACTGATGTAAGATTCAAGTATCTACATACATAATTCCAAGTACTATAATTCTATGTCTCTCAATCATCTTTTCCTTTCCTTGACCTTCTGTGATTGACTCTAGATCTTTTGACTCTAAACTATTCACCCTTTCCTCTAAACTGGAAATGGAACAGCCACCTCGGTCTTTGTGTGGATATTGAATCCTAACTCACACACACAAAAAAATTTTCTGGTTTTTAAAATAAATCCCCATTCTCCTGTGTGGTATTCTGAGCCTTCCTCAGCACACATTCTAGGATCACTTTCATGTATGCTTCTTATTTCCTCCTCCAATTTTAAAATGTTCAACATTAGTGAACAATCCATACCAAGATGGTATTTTCCCAGTTAATCTGGGACGACACTTGATTTTTGTCATGATCTAGAATTCCTGAGGAAGACAATATGATGATATTTGCAGAATGCAAGACTCCTCTATGAGGGCTTGACCCCAAGTCTTATCTCTGGATGGTCTCTAATCAGAGAGATGCTTGCACTCCTCTCATCTTCAGGATGGTCATAGGTAGGTGTTTTAGCTTGGAATGATGAAAGAAATCATTGTGGACTGGATAGCTAGAACAACCAGTAACTGGGACAAACTGAATGTAACATATCCACCATAGCCTCATGGATTTGTGATTAAGCCTCATACTTAATTCCCAACTGGCAGAGCTACTGGGAGGCGGAGCCTTGCTGGAGGTGGTGTGTCACTGGAGACAAGCCTTGTGGGCTCAGCCCCTTTTGCCACACTTAGCTGACTCACTACTTTCTCCCCATTCATGTGGGACTGTGACACCTGGCTGTCTACTCCTCACATGCTTTCCCTAACAAAACTGTCCCTCAGATCTATAAGTTTGACATAAACCAGTTTTTTTTTCCATAATCCACTTCTGGCTGGATATTTTTTCATGATCATGATGAGGTAACTGCTATATTTTTCTTACATTTCTAGAGAGCAGGAAGACCAGAATCTAGATGCCCAAAGAACCAGTGTGTCTTGAGCATCCCAGTATGAAAATGATGGCCTTCTCTTTGTAAAGAAGACACATAGTACATATTAAATACCTGGGGCAACTTTTCTTCCCATCTTAAATAGGCACTCGTCACATTCATGAGAGTTCAACCCTCATGACCTGGTCGAATCATTCAGAAATGTTCCACCTTCAAACACATCGATGTATCACATCGATGATCTCAGTCTCCTTATATAAATTTGAAGAGGACACTACGATAGGATTTGAAAGTTCTCAAGTAAATCGTCCTCTGAAGTATCTCCCATGAGACTTCATGTTTAATTTCCTCCCTGCCATGGCCCCTTCTTTGCATTTCCTTCTGGTAGTGTGAATTGGGAGTTGGCCTGACACTCTTGTGAAGGTACAATGGATTTCATCACACAGTACTTCAGCTTCAGCAGCTGATTACAAACATCGCCAGGACTCCTAATCTTTCCATCATTCATTTATTTCCAGCTGGTTGCACACTTCCTGACATTATTTTATGTTCATAAGTCAATATCATTTTTAATCTGTAAGATAATAAACTTATTGAAGCCAAGAATTGTTTGATGAATCATTCATATCTGCTACAGTGCCTACCACTTTTGAATCTATATTAACTCAAGAAGGAATGTTTGAAGAAGCATTATTAAAGGTAGGAATGGCAGTGTCAAACCACAGACTTTTTACTTTTAAAGAAAGAATTAGAAAGCAAATCCCATTATCCCAGCTCAGAGTGCTCTGGTTCATCAAGGTTCTACTATCCTATGCATCTTCTCTCATGTGATAATTAATGCCCTTCCAAGCAGATTAAATGTGCAGAGATAGAGTTTTCCTTAATTTTACTTTTTCTCTTAAATTCAACCAGCATTAGAGAGTTGTTCCGATCTTCTAGTTAGAATTAATTCCCTTATCTTCCAAAACAATTCTTATAGATTCTAGTTTGAATCTACTGAACCAACAATATAAAATATCTTTAACCTTCTATAGAAATCCTACTTGTAATTATTCATGTGAATACCGGGACCTCAAGACCTCTGTGATGTTAATTTTGAATACGTAAAGTCACACTGCAGAGGGATTTGTAAATGGAAAATACTCCATAACTATGATGGGTCTAACCTGGTTTACTGCTTTCATGAACTATAACTAGTAAATTAATAATAATCCCATATGACATGAAAAAGCATTAGCTTTTATATGCTTTCCTGTTTTTATTTCTGTATCAACCTGTAATACAAGAATAGAATTTCCATTTGGGGATGGAAAGATGGCTCAGTGGAAAAAACACTTTCCATACAAAAAGGAATACCTGGGTTTGATCCCAAGAGCCCACTTAAAACCAGATGTGTTAGCTAGATTACATCTGTAATCCAGCCTTCCCACAATAAGAAAGGAAGTAGGTCCAGGACAATATCAAGAAACCCATGGGCCAGCTAGACTAGCCAGAGCAGTGAACAATAATACCCTGCACAGACAAGGTTGACTGGCATCTGAGGTTGTCCTCTGACCTCCACAAAGGTGTCATGGCTCAAGTGTGCCTGCACTCACACACATGAACATGCGCATACACATGTGCACACACACACACACACACACACACACACACACACACACACACCAAAAGGTTTCCATTTCATAAATCAGAACTACGTCTCACTGAATGAGACAGTGGATAGAATAACATATCTGAACGTTTCAGTCCTATACCACATCTTTCCCCATCTGTAAGCATACCTGCTTGAAAGCATTATATTTCCGTTGGATAAATTGAATGAGTTACACAGAGCAATGTATCCATGATGAAATATCATAAGAAGTTGGAACTCATATATTTTTTCAGGACCACAACTTTGCATAGTTACACATTGAATTGTCTAAGCAACAAAACAAATGTGTTATTCCTGACCTCGGGAAATTTGTCATATTATTGCAGAGATGATTTTGTAGTACAGTAAAGAAAGGACAGTTATAATCTTTTCTTTTATTGTCAAACAGTCTCTCAGTCTGAAGGTCAAAATGATTGGAAAGGGGAAGGTTCAGGTTTAAGGGTGTATGGTTGTGGTGGGAAGAATTTATTTAAAAAAGATAGATTCCTAAGTCTCTTTATGGTTTCTATTAGCCCTGTTTACAGGGATACAGGTCACCTCATCAGGATTTGATGCAAAGATTCTTTCAAGAGAGTCAAGTCTTACACTCAACACACAGCCTGAAAAAAATGCTAAGTGATCAAATTGCCTTCCATTTTCTCAGACTCAAATAAAGAAATAGAAGGACCAGAGCTGGCAGGTGAACCATTCCAAAGCAATAAAGAAATAAACAAAGACAGCCAAGACTGAACACATACTTACTCCTTTACAAAGTCACGTTTAACTTTACCCAGACAGTCGAAGCCCCACTTTGCAGCTCTCAGCAAACCTGTGCTCACCATGAAATCTTCTGAGAGCTGCACTTGGGATGAATCTGTGAGCCTCAAGCACCTCTTCACATCATCACCAAGAGACCGGCCGTAATTAAAGGGAAGTAAGAACGGATGCAGAGAAGGATGAAGAGAGGTAGAGAAGGAAGGATGCAGGGAAGCCTGAAGAAACAGAGACAGGCCTGAAAATAACATGTCATGATGCAAGTAGAAGAAGTCAAAGAAATAGAAAAAAAAATAGATTTAAAGAAAATGGGGGAAAATACCATGCTCAACGATTATAATGGAGAGAACCAGATTGGGCAATTGTACTGCATGCTTTATTAAACTGACTTCTGCATTTCTCCCCAGGCTGGACTGCACAGAAGAAATTCATTAGCCCCATTTAAATGCACACCCCAGAGCCCACCTTCAGTTTCCAGCAGAGCACAACGCATTTCACATTGGATAAACTCTATGACTCTAGAGAACAAAATTTTTTTTAACTTAAATCAACCTTCATGGAACAGTTTGTAGTCTTATGATTTTTTTTTCATTATAAGTGAAGAACTACTTTATAGGCAAGGACCAAGAAGTCATTATACTAAATAACTCATAGTAGAGAATTTTGTCATAATGAGATCAACAAGGCAATAATGCTCTCAGCCATTGGCCTGGCCTTAGAAATAATTCAATTGTTGCAAATCTTTTTCCCCCTATTTGGTTCATGTTAAAATGGAATTTAACTGTGCAAACATTACAAGTCACCAATGGATACCAGGAACTGGTATAAAAAGCGTGAGGATAATTTTAACTATTTGTGTCTTAGCTTCAGTCAACAAATAACCCACTTGTTTCTTCTGCAGGTCTTCTTCTTCCTTCCCTTGAATATGAAATAAGCGTCCATCCCAGAATATCCATTCCCTGCTGTGCCTAAATGTTGTTGATACTTTGTCTGAGATCTTCTTCTCTTACAAAGACATAAGGGTTAAATGATCCATGATTGTTAATTTAATAACCATATGTATCCTGTGATGACTTCCAGAATTATATTTCTTGATATCTTGACTCTCTGGGGATTCATATACATAATATCCAAGTGTTTATTGAATAGATAGATAGCTAGATGATAGATAGATAATCATATATATAGATATAATACAATCTAATATGCAATGTAAAGTTTGCAAAACATCCCCAAGGCATGCATTCACCATACTTTGTAACCAAATAATGTCAATACCTTTGTAGAGCTGGACAGGCTAGATTCACCTCAGACCTCCATCCCTTCAAATTAACATCATTAGAGACATCTTATTAACACGGGAGAGCAATTTGAGATGCATTCAGGAGCCAACAAGACCAGAAAGGGGATAATAACAACATTAATCAGTTGCTTAGTTTATGTTCCCACCTTCACTTCAGATTGACATCACAGATGTATAGATAGATAGATAGATAGATAGATAGATAGATAGATAGATAGATAGATAGATAGATAGATAGATAGATAGATAGACAAGAAAGGATCCTGTCATGGAGGGCATGAGGAATCCGGAAAAATTTTTTAGAAAAGTCTAAGAAAATACTAAGGCTAGTACAATAGCTGGTAAGTTCATTTATAGGAGCCTACATCACTGTCTATGTTATTTCAATGAAATATATGTACTAACCTAGGTAGAAATGAAATAAATGGATTCCACTACTACAACAAAAAATGTTTGTTCCTGCAAACTAAGAAACCTAGGCAGTGGAAAATAGAAAGCACCATTTAGGAAAACAAATTTGCAGTTTTCAAATTGCATTTAATTTGGTTTTAAAAGAAACTATGCCACTGGTGAGAAGTGTACCTGGGAGCTGAGGAATTGTTATCATAGTTGAATTTTATCAGTGGGACCTGAAGATGAGTTACATGGAGCAGTGTTTGACAGATGATTTTATCATGTTTATCTGTGTAGACTTTGCTTCAAGAAATGAGTGCAGGGGCTGCCCAGTACTGGGGTAGAAATAGAGAATGAACTGAGCGTTGCCAACATAGTGTTTCTGAGAAACAAAGAGGGAGGAACTGTGATGTCCACCAACAATTCAGGCACTGAGAAATAAGGCGTCAATTTGGAAGCCCTGAGAAATGTAATGAGCCAACACTCAGTGAGCCAGGTTCCTAGTTAGCTGGCTGGGAAAAGAATTCCCCTTCCCACCAAAGTTCTTCAGGAGGACCCATAACACTAAAAGGGGCTTGTCATGGTCTGATCCAAGTGTCCCTCACAAACAAATAAATGTGTTCTGATTGATAGATCCTCAACTGATGGCAGTTTGGATTTTACAACCTCAATGGAGCTGTGTTGTTGGGGGCTGGCTTATGGGGTTATAAACCAGCTTCCCCTTGCCAGTGTTTGGCACACCTTCCTGCCATTGTTACCAGTGCTGTGGCAAAGGTGATGTCCACCCCTTTGCTCATGCCATCGTTTTCCCTGCCAGGATGAAATCTCCCCTCAAGTCCTTAAGCCTAATAAACCCATTCCTCAACAAGCCGCTTTTGCTTGGGTTCTTTCTGTGCAGCAACTAGAAAGCTGACCACAAGAAGGCTTAAATACAATCTCTGTTTAGCAGGGATTCTAAGAAAATGCTATAAATTCTGGTCCATGATTCAAGATAATTTAACACTTAAAAATGTTAACCATTATTTTGTGACACTATATATTTGGAAATTGAGAAATCATTAGATACCAAATGGTATTGTCTCCAGCAGGGAGCAGGCAGCTTGGGTGGTGTGAACCACAAGACACCATGATGACCTGTGCACCAGGCATCAGCAGACATGCTTCAAGTAGAGGAGAAATTCTTTATGGAAAGCACAATTTAAAAGCTATATGGAGGGTTGGAGATTGCTTAGTGGTTAAGGCACTTGCCTGCAAATCCCAAGGACCCAAGTTTGATTCCCCAGCACCCATGTAAAGCCAGATGTGCAGGTGGTCCAAGCATCTGGAGTTTGTTTGCAGTGTCTGAAGGCTCTGGCATGTCCATCTCTCTGTCTCTCTTCTCTCTATCACTGTACTTGCATATAAATTAATAAAATATTTTTTAACATCTACATGAAAATGTTTGCTTGTGGATATGCATATTTTTGTTGGGAAGTCACAGACCCCTGGCCCCCTGCGGGCAGGCATATGGTCAGACAGACACACACCACCAGGATAAATGTCGGGCAAATCTCACTTTACTTGAGTACCCGAAGCCCTTTTATAACCCAAGGCTGCATTGTCCCCGCCTATTCCTCTTAAGCAATAGGATTTAAACTTTTTGGCAGGAGCCAATCAGCAAAGTACAGCAGAGCAAAGTATGCCTACCTAGGGCGCATTGTTTTACAGCCAATCAGCAGGGTAGTTGGTTACATCACCAGTAAAGTGAAACCTAACAAGCAGGAACAAAGCATATCAGCTACATGGAGCTCAGGAAGCAGGAACAAAGCTTATTCTAAAACTCAATTTAAGGTTGTTCAGTCAGGCTAGGGCCCAACATATTTTCACAGTGAAACACACACACACACACACACACACACACACACACACACACACACACACACACACATTGCTTTTAGTCATTTATTGGTCTGAGCTTTTTCAAAGCAGTCCTAATCCGCCTTGGTATCAGAATTGCAGATCCCTAACACAATCTTTCTTTATTTTCAAGAGCCTGTCCATCAATAAGAGAGCTTTCATTATTGTTGTTGTTGTTTTTAATTTCCACAAGGGATCCAATATTTCCAACCTCCATGGTAATTTTTGCAAGAATTCACCACAGCCAAAAGTTCTGAAATAATGAAGCAACCTCATTATAGCCTTTCCGTTCATTGTTGGTGATTCTGACTCCAGAAAGCATGTACAGACGCTTTAAGTCTCTGATCCTTGACACTTTGATTATAAAAACAAAAGCAAAACATTTCCTCTGCCTAATAAACTCATGCAATCTAATGGCTCTGGGAAAGAGCTCTATCCAAAGGACTGACTTCTTTCTACTGTACAGGCATCGGCTAGCAAACGTTATGAAATACCCAATATGCTTTTTGCCTTTACATCTTTAGATTTTTTTTTTCTGACTAGAAAACCATTTCCACAGTTCTGGCCCTGGAGACCAGAGAGCTGGCGGAATTGCAGATGACAGCATTTCTCGACTGTGACATCCACATCTGACTCCTCCAGTTCCCCTTTTCCCGGGCTTAATGGGATCCATGAAGCCGTAGCCACAACACAATAAATGCTGGTTCTCAACACTCCCTCCCTCACTGTGGATGATTTTGCCTGGAAATAATATATTTGTTTTTATTTCTCCTTTTTATCCCTTTCCCTTTTATCTTTTGTGATTACCTGGAGAATTATTTATACCAATTCTCCTCTAGCAGCTGCTGCTATAAAAGTGTACTGAATTTTATACCTGTGACAAAAAATCTTATGCTGTCATAAAGATACCCATAGCATCCCTCCCCATTCTTAGGCTCAGAGGAAAAAATGCACCTGGGAACACCTAGCTGCAAGCAGGCTTGATTTTTACCAAACATCAGAGGCCTAAATCTGGCTGGTGGTCAGCTCAGACCCCTGGCATCTAGCCGAGGAATGCTGGGAGACCTGGAGGGGATTTAAAGCTATTAAAGACTCAAGCGAATGTATTTTCTGCAGTAAAATTAAAATAGTGTGTTGAGTCGGTATCAATGTAACATTTCAGAGTTTATTTACTTTCATAAAACTCTTTGAAAATCAATCACACGGCAACTTAGCAACACAATATTATTCTTACAGGTCATCTGGGAATTAACAGACCTCCATAAATTAACACAAAAGAAAATATATCATGTATAAGACATTTCTAAACCCGTACTTCCCTTAGCCTATGGTATAATTTATCTTAGCATTTATCAACATACTGATGGGTTCTACTAACTCCATGTGGAGTTCTACACCATCAGTTCTTGGAATTGGCCTTGATTGGAGAACCATTGGGTTCAGACACATCTTTTTGACTGAATGTCCTATCTGCAAGGAGATGTCATGGCCCTAGGACACATGCTTGTAATCTACTTGCTACTATATCTTGTTCTACTCAATACCGGGTCTCTGTCTCTGATGACTGCTAAATGACCTAATATTCACTTTATTTATTTACTTTATCTATTCTGTGTGTGTTCACATGCAAGTATGTTCATGTGTGTGCAGCTGTGTCCAGATGTGTGTGTGTAAGTGTATGTATGTGCCTATGAAGGCCAGAAGACAACCTGTCACCCCACCCTCCTTTTAGGAACATTGTCCACCTATTTTTGGGGGGGTTCCCTCTCTCTTCTCTCTCTCTCTCTCTCTCTCTCTCTCTCTCTCTCTCTCTCTCTCTCTCTCTCTCTTGTTTATTTTTTTCTTTTTTGGAGGTTGGGTCTCTCATTGGCCTGGAACTCACCAAGTAAGCTTGTTTGACTAGCCAACAGGCCCAGGGCTCTACCTGTCTCCTCTTCGCCAATACTAGAACCATAAGCATGCCCACTACACCAGGTGTTGACATGTGTTCTAGGGATTCAAACTCGGGTCCTCACGCCTATACAGCATTACCATTCAGCCTTCCCCTCAGGCCCTCACTTCTGCTTTGTTGATGTGTTGAAGACGTGCTTTTTTTACAGATCTAAAATCTTATCTGTATACATAGTCTCTCAGTTGTATAAACATCGATGGAACGCAAGTCCTTGGAGGGCAACCAAAAAGAAGACAAATGTATTTTTATATCAAAAATTCCATTTAAATTATTCCAATTAGAATATTCTACTGAAATTAAAATCGTGTCCTTCACTTGACTTAATAAAGTTTTGTTTTTCTGAATGTAAATTTGGTTGAACATGTTTGGGTATCCTGGGCAGCAGCTGGCACATCCCCAGCCTTCATATTTCTGGTGTAAATTCCTTGAGCTCTGTGCTTCCGAGCCAGTTTGATAAATCCTTCCCTAATGAGCTCCTGAAGGGTTGTCTGCCCTTTAGTCTTCCAGAGACCATAGCTGGGGTAAAAGCTCACACTTGGGAATATCTTACAGCATGTGCTTTACCTTTCCTTCTCAAACAAGACTAGGGGGTTGAATGTGTCCTTCACATTGATTTTGGATTTCTTTTTGGTTTTCCCCCTGATATTGTTTACTGGGTCTTGGTCGTCTTTGGGGGTGTTTTAGCATTTTTCTTCTTTTCCCTCGCTGGGTGGTGTGACAAAGCTCACAGAATACCAGCGTCCACTGTGGCTGTGCTGAAATATTACAGAGAGAGAGACAGAGACAGAGAGAGATAGAGAGATAGAGAGATAGAGATAATATGAATTCAAAACCTCATTTTTATTCTACAGAGTATAGTCAAACTATCAGGGATTGATCTAAGCCTGTCTTATTTAACTCTTTCTTCCAGGGCACTTTGAGTAAATGTCCAAAAAGCAGAAACAGTTCAGAGTTGGCTTGAGCAGTGGTCCCACACCTTCCATGGGACAGTGAGGGCAGCCACCATTCCCAGGTTCCTGGTTCCTGCCCATTTTCTGATCCTGATGTTTAAGACTTAAATGACTCTAGTTGTCAGTGGCCAAGCCTCCAACCAGACCTTTGACACCATCTCTTGTCTTCCAAGCCCAGCCTGCCTAGGTTAATGTGTCCTTGTCCATAACCTTTCTGAGAGTCATCCAAGCTACATGCCAAGATAAGTAACTATATCAGTTTAGGGACCCCCATCACATCAACTTCCATTACCCTTGATGCAACTTTTAAACTTGATCTGACCCATGTATCCTGCTCCTGCCCACCTTCTCTGAGCAGCTCCAATGAGGTCCAGTCCTGTTGAAATGAATGAGACTCAAGATCAGAGTGAGAATTCTCTGTCTAATCTGGCACTGCAGAACAGGACCCATTTCTGAAACTCAGTGTCCCATACTGAATTCATTCACTTCCATAACGGACTGGTGTGAAAGTTGCATAACGGATGGAGAATGGGTGTTTCAAGAAGCCAAATCAAACTGATCTCCTTTGGAGCCATCTCAGGGGTTCCTCAGAATTATAAAGACTGTTTCCAACATTCCTGCAGAGAACTTGACCTGTATTATGAGTTTTCTTGGTAGGGTAATATAAAAACTTATAAAAGATTTACAGAGTTCTTCCCATAGGAAAACTCCTTTCCTAGAATTCCCATTAAATTCCCTGTCTCACGGCAGCTGCCCGACCCATTTTGTCCCACGTCCAGTCAGTCACTCCATTTTATTTATTTTTTGCTTTGTTTTGTGCAGACCATCACTGTCTCCTGAGAGCCACAGACGGTGCCCCTTTGAGGCCTTCCTTGCCATGGCAAAGAGTGACTGAGTGAGGTGGTCCCTTTCTTACTACAATATATTCATTTGTGTATTCAATTATTTCCTTTTTTGCTAATTAGGATCTCCTTAAGAATATGGGTCAATGCATGCACCAACTATTTATTACTCATTTTCCTATTACATTCAGGCAAATATCCATTATATATACAATTTATACAGCAGTTGGAAGAAGGAATTATTTTATTTGTAGTATTAAATTCTTTTAAGCCTTCAATTTTGTTTGATTCAAAATATAGGATATATATAATATAATATAATATAATATAATAACAATATATAATATATGCTATATATAATATATGCTATATATAATATATATGACTAATACCATCACATTTTTCTTGCTTATTGTGCTAAGACTTTGTCAGATAGGTTTATCACAGTTTTTCTTGGGAAAGGGAAAACTTAGTTCCTTGAGTTGAGGTTTATTTAGCTCTCCTCTTATGTAATTTAAATAGAATAATTTTATAATTTATGTAGTCAAAACAAATATAAGAGGTTATAGTCAAGGATTGAGTAGCAGCACTATGCACTGTGTTCATGGTAGGTGAAATAATTATAAGTATTTTAGGAATTGAGTAATGTGTATCCCCAGGAAATACCTAAGGTCTGCTAAATCAAGGAAGGAATAAACAGGATT
>PVHP010046932.1:0-13088 GCA_004024765.1 Zapus hudsonius
GAGCAAGAGATTCTGCCGCTGGTCTATTCTACTTATGACCAAGGTTTGCATAGAAGTAACAATACACCTTATACTACATGTATCTTAAAATTCCACTAGCTTACTTATTACTAGGCAAAAACATACCCACATTGTGATTTACTGATTAGGTTAAGATTTGAAGGTTTCTTTTTTCATCAGTTATTGTAGAAACCTATCTTCTTTTCATATATAACCTTTTCAAACCTCCAGAGACAGGTGTTTATGCTTTATATGTTGAAAAGTTCATCTCTTCCAGGTAATTAGCATTTTAATTTTTGCCTGAAAAAATGATGTCCATAACTTCAGGGACAATACAGAACTTGATTGTTATGATTAATTACAAAAAATAATTATTTAAAAAATAAAATTTTTGGGTTTTCTTTTTTTAATTGTATATACTTCGCTATGGTATTTCCTTATTTAGAGTTCCTTGTATGTTTAAAATAATTGAAAATGATCTTTACTGTTTTTCAGGCTTTGAGACTATTATTCTGGCTTAGGAAATGCCATAGAGCTTGTCTCCTAGTGATGTGAGGCAGACAATTTCTGTGATTCCATACATCTCATATCTCTTAAAAGTCAAGATATAATAAAAGAGTCAAATCATGAAGGATGTGGTATTTAGAATAAAAGTTATTTAAAAACAGAGGATGACTTACTTTCCAAATAACTTTTAAACACCGAACAATGTAGAACCTATCTGTAATTTTCTATATATTTTGTAAGCTTCATTAAAACAATTATAGTCACTAAAGAGACTGAATAGAATGAATTCAAAAACAATTAAAATTTTGGAAGCTCAATTATAAATATTGAATGATATGTGCAAGAAAAAAATATTGGCTATTTGATTATATATTCCTGCCCAAAGAACAAGTGTATAATTTACCACTGAAAAACAAACAAAAATGCATAAACAAAAGAACCATACATAAAACAGAGTTTTCTCAAGTGGAATTCCTGTGGTAAACAGCATGAGAAATTTGTAACCAATTAGTTACAATCAAAATTGAAGAAAGAAGAAATACTATGATCTCATTAGGTCCATACTACAGATGGGCTCTGAACTGAAGTTCTAAACCTTTCAGCATTTTCGTAATGTTTTGTGTCTCAAATAAATTTGATTCCTCTATATCATTTCAAAAGCAGCTAAATAGAACAGAGTTCAGTAAAACTACATGGTACTCATCTCTTGACTGTAGTTATCCTGAGACACCAAATAACCAACAAATTTCCACTTAAAGTCAGAGTTGAATTTTTTAAAAATCAATTTATATAATAGAAACCTGTGTCTCAGTTACAGTATTTTGAAGATATACTTTGGTAAAAGATCATTTTAACATATGATTAAATATTTCTAATATTTTCCAGAGAACTAAGTTAAATAAAACACATTTATTATAAGATACAAAACATTTCAAAATTAAATATGTGTCTATATTTAGATAGCAAATTTATGGAAAAATCACTCCTCACAGTATCATTGACATGGATATATATACAACCAAGATGTTGTATGGATTTCCATAGGTAACTGCAATCTTATGGGCAAAACATCATTAATAATAGTCCAGTTATAAGTGTAATCTTCTGATGAACAGTAAATTAAGATGCTGGTACATCAAATTAAATGCTTAAAGGTGAGGAATTTAAAAATAAACCAATTTTCCATCATATTTATGGTAGGTCATTTAGGAGAAAATATTCTAAATTAATAATTTATTTATCTGGTGGGACAAGTACATAATATAGTCATCAGTTTGTTTGAATCTGAAATACCATTCATTTATGTACATATTTTATTATTCAAATTTACTATTCATATTACTCACAATTTACATATTTAAACCTCCATCCATAATTTAGCATATTTTGAATATTTTATTAATGATGATCCTCTTGATTGATTTTATATGTACTTAGAAGTTAAATTCAAATATCTTAAGCACTTGAGTTTTAATGTATTAGTTTCATGAAATAAAGCATTTAAAGTCACATGTAAACACTACTTTGTTTCTGACAAGTAGAAATGCTACTACTTAGTTAAATTACTTTGTTAATACTAGAAGTAGAATCTTTAAAATGAAAAACAGCATATTCTGGCCACCTTCTTTATCTGATTAAATTTAGTTATTATTTACCTACGTATACCTAGCCAATATTTCAGGTGTCCTTCACCTAATATTAATATAAAATATTAATTCTTTTTCATATATTATTTATTTATGAGAGAGAGAGAGAGGTAGACAGAGAGAGAATATGGGCGCACCAGGGCCTCCAAGCCACTGCAAATGAACACCAGACACATGCATCCTCTTGTGCATCTGGCTGTATATGGCACTGGGAAATCTAACTCTGGTCCTTCTGCATTGCAGGCAAATGCCTTAATCGCTAAGCCATCTCTTCAGCCCTAAAATATTAATTCTTAAATGTTTAGCTCTTACATATATGCATAACATTTCGCATCACAGATCACTAACTTCATATCTTGGTCTTATAGCCAAAATTAAGCTAATCAATTCTAAAGTTTTATACTACATGGGTTTATTTCAAATATGTGATTCTCATTTAATTTTACCCTTTTATAAAGGAGAAGTTTCTTCTTTTACAATCCATAACCCCCTACCAATGGACTGCCCCAGCAATCCCACTGAGGGGAGCCCCCAGCAGATTGGAGACAGGAAGAAGGGAAATGGGGGTGTGATCACAAGACTCACTCATACAATGTATCTAATTATTAATAATAAATAAGTTTTAAAATTAAATAAATAATTTAAAAAATATTTCTCTGGACAGATTCTTGTGTTCATACCAAAACAATGTACAAATGGACAATTTCACATGAGAATACAGTATAATTGATGCAAAAACTGCAGTTTTTTTTCTTTTCTAAAGCTCAGTCAGTACTTCTGATAAAAAGAAATATTTTCTGACCAAAATTAAAAAGTAAAAGTAAATTTATATGTGAATACTGTGATACATATCAAACTATTATAACAGAAACAAAAATTGGGCTAAACTCTGATACAGAAAACATGTGCTGATATGAAGCTATTAAGCATCAAGTAGGAAATGGGTGGGAATTGCCAAGGGGAAACATCACAGGGGGAAGAATTCTGCTTCAAAAAGCTTCATAGGACTCTTGTCTCTCATCATGGGAGAAGATAATGGGGACAATCACTTCCTGGAGTTTGAAATTGACAAAAATCTGATCATAGGATAGAATTGGGCATTTGTTGGGGGTGAGTTAGGGAGAAATTTTGTAACTCCGGGATTGGACACTGTAGGAGCTGGGTAGATGAAAATTTTACTGTGTTCATTTTATCAGATGAGAAAATTGTAAAGTTAATGATAAAAATAATGTCTCTGTGAGCCCCTGTGATTTGAATGTAATCATGTAATTTAATCTGGAGGATGTATGTACACTACCTGAGGTAGTCACCAAAACTCTGAATACAAATTAGTATCCAAATTAGTATAATGATGATCTATTAGGCCTTTTCAAAGGTGATGGTAATTCTTTTTTTTTTAATCTGACTTGTGAATTAATCATTGCAAATGATTAGTAAACTTTATAAAATAAATAAAAAAAATATTTTCTAAATTGTTTCTACATATTATTCCATTACATGATGGCAAATGAATTTGTAGCTTAATGAAAACTATGACAGTGAGGCAGTAAATCAGAATTTCTATGAATAGAAAATATTCATAATTGGGACAGGGAGATTGTTCAGGAGGTAAAAGTGGTTGCTGCTCAATCATGGAGTCTGAGTTGAATCCCCAGCACCAAGGAAAACTCCAGCAGGTCCATGCCGGTGACCCCAGCCCTGGTGTTCAAGGGGCTCACTGGGACTCACTGGGCAGCCATTCTAAATGAAAAAAAAAAAAAAAAACAGCAGCTCCACGTACAGTAAGAGACTTAATCTCAGGGGAATAACCAGAGATGAATAAAGGACACTGCACATTTTCCACTAGGCATGTACATGTGTACACAGCACAAAAGTACATATACACCACAGCAAGCTAAGCACACACCAACAAAATCAGAAATATGTAAATCACGTTCATTATGAGTAATATTTTCCCTTATAGAATTAATAAATTTTTTGATTAAACAAGATATGACTTAGGAGTTTTCAATTGTGCAGTTTTATAAGAAACAATGTTTTTCCCTTTCATGTTGTCCTTTCTTTCATGGTTTCCAATTAATGCTGCCACGTGTCAACTCTGGTGACAATTCTCACATCTATAGTCAAGGCAAGCTTAACATAAGCGGGAAGGCTGCATGACACAGTTACACCCTTCCCACAAAAACCTATACTGAAGTGGAACTAAATGAAATTTTAGGGCCCCATGGATGAACATTAGAAATTGTAAAGAAAAAAAAAGTTTGCTCTAGTCTATGAGAACAAGCTCAGACTCATAATAAACCTGAATTCTACAAGTTAAGAAATTATGGGAAAATTTTTATTGGCTAAATAAAATCCTCATCTGTGGTCACATATGCATAAGATTACAAAGTTATTTCAAATTAAGATAATAACTATTGCAGAATGTGTCTTATGGTTTATGATTAAAGTTTAAAATATTTTGATTGCTTGCCTACTCTGATATGCCTTCAAATATATGAATGAAAATTTAGTGATACATAGCCATGGGAATTGAGAAATTCAAAGTATTTTTAAGAACTAAATAAAGTAAAAAAGATTTATCCACAAAATTATGCGGTCCAATAATAAACTTCACAAAAGTGTGGAAGACATATTACTAATAGTTTAAGTATTAGATTATTGAGTGATAATAGAGGTAGAGTTAATGAATATTGTGCATTATTATTATTTAATGATGAAGCCTAATGAAGTGCATACACATTAAATACGGGGAAATCCAGGCTTTCTATAAGTTAGTAGCATGTGGGGAAGAGTAAGGGTTAAAAGGCTGCCCTCATAAATCTTACAAGATGGAAACAAAGTTCTCTCATATCAGTAGCTGTGATATTTTATAAGTATGGCCCCATAGACTCAGATGTTTCATTAAGAATAAGCTTGTAACTTAGGTCTCCATCCTCTAGCTGGAGATGGTGTCTCTGGGGTCAGTTCCTGGGGTCAGTCCTAAGATGGTTGGGTGTGGATCTTCATATCAGCCCAAAGGTGAGTGTGAGAACAGTTTGCGTTCTGGCAGTTTGTGTTGTGTGGTGCTGGCTGTTGTCTCTCTGTTTGGATCTGTTAAAAGGAACTGCCTTCTTCAGCCAGGGATTGTGTTCCCTGGACTCTCTAAGCCTGAAATACAAGCAGCTTTCCGTCTGGTGTTTGTGCAGCAATGGGAAGCAGAGCGCACAACAGTAGCACCACTTAACTGTTACTCCACTACTGGTGTCATTCCCACGGGAACTGTCTGTCATCCTCATTGACAAGCACACTTGTCCTCTGAGGACAGTATTTTAACTAACTGATATTTTATGTTACTGTCATTATTTAACCCTTCTGCTTTTAAAATAATTTATTACTTATGAAGAATTTTCTTATTTTTCCATTTTATTACTTTCGAATGCACATATGAAATGCTGTATTAAGAATTTCATTCATGTATTCCATAATACTTTGAAATTATTTCCTTCTGTCTCCTGTAAGCATCCTTTTGTCTTTTTCTTTCTGGTCCCCTTTATTCAGCAAATCCTTCTATTTCTCCTATCATGTGTATAAGTATGTGTCCATGTGTATGTGTATATGCATATGTATATGCATATGAATGTACATGGGTGTGTGCATATGTGCTTGGTTGCACATGTTAGTTCCTCATATTTTGTGCATGAGAACACAACACTATGATTGTTTCTGGGGCTGTGCTACGATGCTTAGTGCAGTGACCTAGTTCTGTCCACGTTCCTACCTTGGACATAGTATTCTTTATTGCTGCATACTTTTGCAGATAGGCTACGTTTCCTTCCTCACTTGGCTTCCACAAGGCTTGTTTCATGTCTTGGCTACTTGAAGTGTGCAGAAGTAAGCATGCCATGGCAAGTGAATCGGTGGTATGCTAATTAGGATTCTTTCAGGAAAATACCCACCCGTGGTAGAGCTGCATCATAGTGTAGTTATATTGTTATGTTTTGGAGGCAATTGATACTGGATTTCCAGAGCTGCTGCACAGTGTCTGGCTTTCCTCTTTCCTTCAATCTCATTAGCATTTGTTCTTGTTTGTTTTCTCCAAGAAAGCGATTTCGACTAGATACCAGAATGGCTCGCTGCCTCCCTGAGCTTCTGAATGAGTCCATTGACTCCTTTTCAGAATCTTGCTAACACATGGCAGTTGTCACTAACCTGCATCCAGATTTTTCAAGAGTGTTTCCACAGCAAACCCTGAATTTCTTTTTTGGTGTGCTTTTACTGATTTCCTCAAGTACAGTTTTAGAAGCCAAACTTTCTTAGGAACTTTTTTTTCTTTTTTTTCCTCATTATTTCTTCTAATTTCAAAATGAATTCTCTCAATCAATAAATATTTGTTGAATAATTTGCATTCATTAAACCTTGCTTTATCAATTTGTCTATTTCTTTCCTCAGAAATTAAGGTAGAACTATAAAACATATATCTATTTTCAACCTTCATTTTAGATAATATTTTTTGCAAAATCAATCTGTGTCATGCAATCACTACCTCCCCTGATTCATCCTCACCTATCCCATGAGACGCATCTTCACTGAGCCATTAAAGCAGAAACTAGTGCAGCGTTTGTTTAAAAATAAAAATACTATTCCAATGCAGTAAACTGTAATGCTCAGGAAATGTTTAATTTTATATTTATTAATTGTGAACTTTACCTCATTAACATATTGCACTATTTGTCATATTCCCTCGGGTTACACTCTTGTGTTCCTGTCCCCATTCCTATTCCCTTGAGGGCCCTCCACAGTGGGGTTATCAGTATTCAGTGTAGGGTCATGAATAAAACAGTCAGTCTCTGAGAGGGGAAGAAAGATTGTCAAAGCCACAGGGTGGAAACATTTTTTTTTAATATCAAACAGCAGTTAAAGGCACTTGCTTGCAAAACGTGTTAGCTTATTTAATTTTTAATTTTCCCTGCCTCCAAATGAAGCCATTTGCAAAGTGGTGGAATTGTTTTTGATCCAAATGTCACTGTGTAAATGGGAAGCAGGACAGGATTCCTTCGCAGAACAAGAGACCCTGTTTCATAGAAATTAGGGTACACACATCTTGAGTTTGTTCTCTGATCTCTATATGAACGTTGAAGCATGCGTGCCCATATACACATGCACACACATAGCATATACACGGGCAAATAAACCAACAAAATAAATGAATGTTATAGAAACAAATCTGGTGTCGTTACGTAACTCAGTAATTAGTATCCAGAGTTCCAACCCTCGCTGAAGAGAAAAGGGACAGGGAACAAGACTGAATTTCAACACTCAGAATTTTTCTTCACATCTCATTTTCATAGTGGCAAGGCTTCCTCATACAAGAGCAAAAAGGGAGAAAAATAGAAATCAATTAAGAGAAAAAAACATAATGCCTCTTTATCCCTCCACTCTTTCTTTCTTTTTCGTTTCCTGATTTATTAAAAAACCTGGGCCTTGAAAATAAATTTATAAAATAACTCACGAAGTGGTTGTTAGAGCAAACTCACTTGGAGTCAAATTGTACTATGATTTGTATATTAACAGCATCACAGAATTTCATGTCAGAAAATCCAGATACCCAGAGAGGTGAGGCGGACTTGTATAGGATTTTCATTCATATCTAGGTCTCTCAGCCATTGTCACTAGTGACATTTAGAGAGAACGTAATCATCCTGCCTGGGTTTTCTCAGTGTGGTATTTTCCTATTTCTAAAAGTATTTAAGTGTTTGTGATGTGATGAAGAGTGTTCATAAAGCCACATTAAAAGAAGAGCTTAGCTTGCATCATTTAAAGAATCCAAAGTAGGAGGATATTTTTTCCTGCAAAAGCTAAGCATTTCCCTACTGTTGTAATCAATCTTTTCATTGCTGTGCAGAAAGGAACATAAACAAAGGCAGTTGATGGGAGGAAAGGGTTTATTTTAACTGACAGACTACAGGGGAAGCTCCATGATGGCAGGGAAATGATGGCATGAACAGAGAGGGTGGGCATCTCCTTCACCACAGCACTGCAAACAGGGGCAGGAAGGTGTGCCAAACACTAGCACGGGGAGGCTGGATATAACACCCACATGCCTGCCTCCAACAACACACCTCCAAGAAGGTTCCAATTCAAAACTGCCATCAGCTGGGTGTCAAGCATTCAGAACACATTAAGTTTTTTTTGGGGGACACCTGAATCAAACCACTACACCCACCAAGGGACATTTTCAAAGGAAGTGATTATAAGTACCTAATAAGAAAACACATCAGTGCAGATGTAGTGTATGGCCTGGTAAACAGTAGGCACTCAACAAATGCCTTTTGATGATTATTATGCATCCAAGGAATTTTCAAAACAAAAAAAAATCAAAACAAACCTAACCATTCAATTATTTGGTAGCTCTGATTATCCTTATAATTCCTATGTGGACATAGACTTCAACTATGGGTAACAGAAACATTTCAGATCTGCTTATTCTTTATACATTTTAATTAACACACTTTCAATTGAAGAACTTTCTCTCCTATTTTTGAAAGTTTTTTTTTGTTCCAAAGGTTAAATGTGAAAATAATGTCTTATTAAATATTTAAAAATATACTTACCTCATTTAATTATTTCTATATGAATATTTATTATAAACAAATAGATTGGTTAAACAGACAAATGTCTGTGATTTACAAAACTTATTGGAGAAGAATTTAGAATAGTCTTGTCTGCTTTCTGTACACATAGCCTTCTCTACTAACTAATTTATAAAAATCCATAAAATAGGAAATTAACTTAAAGGTCAGTAGGATCTCAGAAGAATAAATGACCTTTGGTGCTGGAAATCACCAAAGATTTTTTCCTAGCTTTGCATAATATATTATGTATCACTTCTCTCAAGATATTTCTTATAAAATTTAAAACAAAACTCACATAGAATGAAATGTTATAAAATATGTAAAATTTTGAAAACTCCTATAATTGGAAGGGTACCTTAAGCACTTCCCTGGGAGTGGAAGATAAAAGGGCATTTATCTTAAAATGGTAGAAGGCTTTATGCTTATTTAAAATACGTATAGATAGAAATTCTGAAAAAATGATAAAATAAAATCAGAGTAGAAAAATCCTTTTACTGATCAAAGACGAGATAAAACAGGATAAAAATTCTTTTTAATAATGTACTTATCTGGGATTTGAAAAGGCCATCATCATGTATAAAAGGCCAATTTCATGTTAAGAGCTATCCAGGCCTTGATCTGAGCCACAATTCAGAGCGGATTTTTATTTTTTTGGAGAGTTTCTGCTGTGGTAACATGTTTTATTAAACTTTTTTACCAGCATACCCAACACAAAATTGTGAAGTAAAGTGTATGTTAGGCATATCTCTTCCCACCATGCCTCTAAAGCCTCCCATTCTTATCTTACAGCACATGGCTGCACTGTGGGGTCAATAAATGCCCCCTAAGAACCGGGAATCCTTGCCTGGTGTAGGCTTGCCTGCTTCCCTAGTTCAGATTTCTTTGCACAGTCAAAGTCGTTTGAGACTTTCATCCTTTATGTTACAAACTTTGGAATACAAACGCTAATGCTATATGTTCACAGATTAATAAATACTCATTAAATATTAATACAACAGACATAAACAAGGTACATTTCATTTGTGAAGATTTCCCATTCCTGAGACTAGATCCGAAGACGAGAAGCTAGCACTCACTTCCTTTGTGCACACATAAGAAGACTCATCTGTCACATTCTAGTTTTTGAGAGAATAAAAATATTAAGTAACAGGGGCTTCACTAGAGGTAGGGAGCAGATGGATTTTTTTTCTCTATTCTTGAAAAAGAAAGCAGTGAAGATTCATAAGAAAAAGTACTATTTTTAGAAAAATATTGTTGGATATTAATGACTAGCTCAAAGCCATATCTGAGTAATGAAAATAGAAAGAAAATAAAGTATATGATATAGGGGATACTATAGCTGTATAAACAAGACATAAAAGATGTGCTTAACCAGAGAGGGGTGACTATGATGAAGGATATGGCTATTGTTACCTTTCTGTTGTTGGGATAAAGCACTGGGCCAAAAGAGCAGCTGGGGGGAGGGAAGGATTTATTTGGGCTTACAGTTTTGAGAGGAAGTTTCATGTAATCAGGGAAAAGATGGTAGAGCAGAGGCTTGGCATTGCTTTCTTGCCACAGCAGGTAGAAAACAGTAGTAAGAGAGAGAAAACTGAAAAAAATGAGAATGGGGGAACTGGATATAACAACTTTAAGACCACCCCTAAGAATATGCCTCCTCCCACAAGGCTCCCCTTCCCAAATTGATATCAGCTTTGACCAAACATGTTTGGGTGGAAGAGATAGAGAAATAATCTCAAATAAAATGAACCCAAAAGAATGAAGTCATAGATACTGAGTTACATATTAGAGAGAGAGAGAGAGAGACAGACAGACAGACACACAGAGAGACTAGACTTTTACTAAAAGAATATAATATTGAAAAGTTTATCTTAAATTACCATTTTATAAAAATTAGAGTATATGGAAAGTTCTTTATTAATGATGACAATTTAGGACTGAAGAAATATAAATGTAGTCAGGAAAAGAGAGAAAAATTGAAAAGGTGATGATTTTATTGTGTGACACTTCATGTGTGATGACAACACCCCAGACGCACCGTTGCACATGGATTCAAGGACATTGACTATGTTGGAACAATCAGGTCTGTCCTGAGGGCACCAATATTCTCAGGAAAACATGAAAAATTACGAGAGTTATTGCACACAAAAGCATCCGCCATTGTTTCTAGAAATAATGCATCATTCACCAAGCAAAATGCAAAAGAAGTAGGAGTCCCAGTGAAGCCAGAGGAAGTTTGAACTGTGTGGAGTTCAAGAATGCCTCCCAGTGCTCTCTCTCAACATTATACCATCTCACTGTCACACCTGAATGATAGTCACGAGGAACAAATATCTGAGAAAGTCACACGCTATGTATTCTACTTTCTTTTCAAATTAAGAGTAGTCGAATCTATTATTTTTTCTATGCTTCAGCTTAACTTATGAAAAATCTCAAAAATGATTGGAAGATGAAAGAGCTTTTGAAAAATGTTTACTTCAAATTTTTTACCAATTTTCCTAACTTAAAATGTGTCAATATGTTATCTCCCTGAGTAATGAATACATTGTAATTCAAAGATTCATTTCATATATCTGATTTATCAAACATCATCTTTAAGCAGCTCAGTACACAATACAGTATTTGTGTTTGCTAAAAGTCTTATTCTATTAGCATATTTAATTTTTGAATAACATTACATATTTATCTGTATTTTTAAATATTCTAAAATATATCCAATCCAAAACAGAAATTCAGAGACTCTTAAGACCTCAACAATAAAGCAGACCCAAAACTCACCCACCATGACTCAGGGATCTGAACAGAAGAGGGTGGCCAAAAGATTGTAAGGGCCATGGTGGGGGAGAATCCCCAGAACCATTGTTCCCCTCAATAACACACAAAGAAAAAAAAGGCTACCTCTCATAAAATCCATAACCCCTAGTCTGGTCCCAGAAGCTCACTGAGGAGGCCCCCCCAGTGGGCTGGGGACAGGGAGGAGTGAAATGGTAGTACAATCGTAAGACTTGCTCATGCAATGTATCTAATTATTGGCAATAAAATATGAAAAAAAGTGAACTCAAATAGTGACATTGGGCTGAGCAAAAGGAATTGAGTGGAACTTCTGCAAAGTGCAAGCAACAAAAGCAAAACCACACAAAAGGAATTAAAAGAGCTTAATGCACAGTGAATGATTAAGACAAGTTGGAAGATAAATTCTATGAGAAAACTTGTGCACAATACATATCTCAGGGGCTGGGGACAAAAGACATACTGTAAAGAGATGGCTGCTCAAGCAAGAGGATCTCATTTTGGATCCTCACATGGAAAAACCAGGAAGAGCTATGCTTGCCCTTAATCCTACACAAGGGAGAAAGAAACCCCAGGGTACCTGCGGTCTGCTGGCTAGCTTGTCTGGCTGAGTGAGTGAACTCCTAGTTTAGTGAGAGACACTGTTGAAAAGTGTAAGCTGGAGGAAAATCATCATTGTTTGCCGTCTACACACCATACACTCATGAGCTCACATGTGCACATACATACAAATACATCTCCCAAACACATACAGTCACTCTTGTGGGTCAAATGGTTAAGGTTAGCTAAAATTTATGTTAAAGGCAAGCCTCTCAGCAAAAAGAAATTTTTTTTTTTTCAAAATGGGCAAGCAATTTAAATTTGTGTATTTATAGTATTATGTGATAAGTATATACCATATTATATGTAATATATATATATATATATATATATGCATGTATCCAACATACAAGAAGATGCTCAGTATCACTGACCATAAGAAAATGCTACTCAGAGTGACCAACAGTGTCTACTTATTCCCAACACTCTATCTATCACAGCAAGACAGGAAACAGTGCTAAAGCATATACTGACATGGATATGCAGAATGTGAAGACAGACAATGAATGTGGCCATTGTCAAGAAAACAAATGACAGCAAATGCAGGCAAGATGGTGGGGAAAAAAGAACCCTTACTTTTGGTGGGAATGTAAAATAGTATAGTCACTATAGAAAACGAAGTATAGATTTCTCAAAAATTCAGAACTTGAACAATAATATGAGTGTGCAATGCTACTCCTACACATGTACCCTCAGGACTATATGTCCTACTACAGAGGGACTCTCCCATCCGTGATCATTGCTAGTTTATTCACAATATCAAGGAAATAAATTCAACCTATATTATCAATCAACAGGATCATTGGAATTTTACTCAGCTGTAAAGACAAATGAAACTATGAAATTTGCAGGAAAATGGGTGGGTCTAGAATGATTCTATTAAGTTAGGTAACTTGGGCCCCAAAAGACAAATTCTACATGGATTTATCAT
>PVHP010046933.1:0-13074 GCA_004024765.1 Zapus hudsonius
CAACCCTGCACAGGTTTCCAGGACACAGGCAGGCAGAATGCAGCAAGCCTCACACGCAAACTGCTTCTGGCACAGTCCTGACCAAGTTCTTTCTCCCCCTCGTAAGCCAAACCTCACAGTCCATAGTTCTCATTACATTCAGGTCTTTTAACTCTGACCATCACGCTGTACTCACAACACTGTGAGGCACCTCTTAGGCCGGGAGTTCAAATCCTTCCACATTCCTCCTGTAGATCACTTCCAGTTAACCAAAGCCAAAAGACCAGGGTTCCAGCAGCAACAGATGACCCCACTTCTGGTACCAAAACTGTTGTGGTCAGCTTTCTAGTTGCTGCGCAGAAGAACCCAAACAAAAGCGGCTTGTGGAGGAATGGGTTTATTTGGCTTACGGACTTGAGGGGAGACTCCATCCTGGCAGGGAAAACGATGGCATGAGCAGAGGGCTGGACATCACCTCTGCCACAGCACTGCAAACAGCGGCAGGAAGGTGTGCCAAACACTGGCAAGGGGAAGTTGGCTTATAACCCCATAAGCCTGCCCCCAACAACACAGCTTCATGGAGGTTGTAAAACCCAAACTGCCATCAGCTGAGGATTGATCTATCAGAACACATTCAATTGTTTGTGGGGGACACCTGTATCAAACCATGACAGTCCATGTTACAGGTCTAATTCATAATGGGGAGAAAACAAATGGACAGAAAATTATACTATCTAATCTGTCTCCTTCATTAGCCACACCTTTGGGACACCCAGCAATGTGGATCTTGAGAACACAGCAAAGTCCCTATTGGGAACTTGATAGACACACAACAAAAACTGAGACCTGCATTAGGGAGAACAGAAAAGTTCTCTTAATTATCTCAGTGAAGAGAAGTGAAGTAAAGGTTATATGTTCACTCAACTAGCACATTGAAGGTCTATTGTTTGCAGCACTGCCATGGTGACAGAGGTACCCAGGTACTAAGACACAAGCCCCTTTTTTTGAGCTGACTGTCAGAAGATACACTCCAGAACAATATTAATCAGCTCAGTGATCGTACACAACTTCATGCCTTCCTTCCCCGACAGGACACAATTGAATTTCTACCCTTATGAATATTTAAATTTGAAGTCTAGCAACAGTTATTTCTGACCAAGGATGACCAAATTCCCCTCAGTGCAAAAACCAAAATTAAAAAATAATACAATAAAGAATATGTTGACAATGTAAGATTTCTTATTTTACTGGAACTCGGGAGGCAGAGATGGGATGATCACTATGAGTTCAAGGCCACCCTGAGACTACAGAGTGAATTCCAGGTCAGCCTGGACTAGAGCGAGACCCTACCTCAAAAAACCAAAAAATAAAAAAAATTTAAAAAGCACGAAAACAGGAATTTGACAACGATGAAACAACCAAGGCAATGTCTTTAGGAAGTAGACACACAAATTCTATAAGGCTATATTTATACAGAGGGATATTTTGTCTATCACTCAGACTTGCAATCCCATGCAACAGGATACTTGAGAAAGGTAGCTTTGTCCTTTTTATTGTCCCCAGGCACCCTTCCTGTGATCTGAGGTGTCTCTTGGTAGGTCTGTCCTTGCCAGGCTCCATGTTATCACTGCTTTTTTTTAAAAAAAAAAAAAACAGAATCATCAGTCCTGACCAGAAATCTCTAACTAAAACGTCACATGAAATACGGTGTCACACAAACACAGTGTAACAATCTAGAAGTCAACAGTTTGAACCTGAGATTTCGGAGCAGTTTCAGCCAGAGACTGTGAGTGGAGCAAAGGGTGCCACCCACATTCAGGTGCATCTTCCTGCCTTAGTTAATCCTCTTGGGCATCCATCCCGCAGACGTCCTTCTCCTGGTACTTCTCAAAATAATGGAGTTGAGAATCAATGTATTTGTCCATTTATTTGTTTTGAGAGAGTCACCTGCATCCTGCACGAGTCTAGTTCACTATTCACTGAGGCCCAGAACTTCTGATCTTCATGACTCAGTGAAGATCCTCCATGCCCGGTTTATGCAGAGCTGGGCATGGAACCCAGGGCTTTGCATTTGCTAGGCAAGAACTCTGCCAACGGAGCCATAGCCCTAGGCCAAAGTTCCTTTTATTTCTTTTATTTTGGAAATATCTATATGGCGCCCATGTCAGGATATCTGGGCACCTGTGTTCAAATAGTTACATGAGCTCTTTGCTGAAGAAATGGTCTGCCTAGTCCTCTCTTACAGCTAAATTTCAGCCAATATTGTTCAAAAGGCAAAAGAAAATAATGAGGAAAGTTAGTTTACAGCTAATGATCTTTCCTGTTCTAGTCTATACCTGAGAGCAAGAGACAGTGTAGTGTCTGGACTACATTAATTAGCTGAATCTCACGTTTGTTTCAAATAAGTTATTTTAAAATGTTCCTTTGAGCTCATCTAATACTAAATATTCAAAAGAAGATGTTGATAGGGTTGTGCAATAATTGTATTCAAATATCTAATGAGGACAAAAACCAACTATTCTCATCTTCATAGGAAAACATCAGAATAACATACTATGAGGCAAGACGATGGCAAAGAAGAAATCTGGAGACCTTCTGAAAGACAAGAAGTGACAACCGAGGAAGATCCGGAACTCATCTTTACTTTATGGTACACACTTTTCTCAACTCTCAAATGCAGTACAGGGTAACAAAAAACTCAAAAATGATGGAATTAATATTATAAAAACGAATAGCATTCCCAAAAAGAACTACTCCCAAAGTTTCAGCACATATTTCTTTGATACATTTTACTATTATAATGTACTATAATAATATTATACAATGTTCTAAAAGTTGATATATATATAATGTCAGTTTGTCTTACATAGCTTCCTATATCAGCAATATCTCACTTATTCTTTCTTATTTCCCTTTTATTTCTATGGCTCTACAGAATAAGAGCCCATCTAACCCTACCAACCGACTGCAGGCAGATAGCTGAGATCCTGGCAAGAGATGAGACACCACAGTCATATCGTGGAGGATCCATAGGGAAGCCTGCAGAGAATGACGGGATGAACAAGGGACCCACAGCCACAGACATTCAATCAACACAGGATAAGCCAGTGAGACAGAAACCAATGATTTTCGATACAAAGACCCCTAAGCTCACAACATTAAAGCAGCCTTAATACTCATTCACCATGACTCAGGGAACTGAGCGGAAGAAGGGGCGGAAAGAGAGCCTTGGTGGAGGAGACTATCCAGAGTCATGGCACCTCTCAGTAACAACATACTAGGGCCAGGAGAACCGGGCTGAGTACTAGGCAATCCAGGGTCCCCTGCCACAAGGACTGATCCAGACGACCCACAAAGGAGGATATCAAGCTGATTAGGGATGGGGAGGGGGGCATTGGGGAATTGGGGATAACAACTCATTGTTGGCCCATTAAATAATGTAACTCATTATGGACAATAAAAAAATTAAAAATAACAGACAAAAAAAGAAAATGTTAATGAAATTGTTAACCCTAGACACCTATAAAATATATGCTATCAATTATAAAATAGGAGACATATACATGCATATATAACAGTAGAATAAAATAATGTTATGAAGATCATTCATAAATTTGGAATTTTTAATAAAATGTACAAATTCTTTTAGAAAACATGTTTCAGAATTAATGAAAGAAAATTTCCAACAAGTATGAATAATAATGAATAAATAGAAATCATCCTTAAAGAGTTTTCCATAGAAAAACTAAATAAATCATAGAACTGGCCCAAATCATTTGCTTCACTAGTTAATTCCTTCAAAAGTTTCTATGTGTTCCATGTGCTCCAGGAGGGTGAGGTATGCTAATCTGTTTTTATTTTTCAGAAGGAAGCAAGAGCGGAGGACAACCCAATTCTACAACAAGAGCAGAAGTGGTAGCTGACTCCTTGGTAGGAGATGAAGCACCCCAGGCACATCAGCTAGGGCCCAGGAGAAACCACAGAGGAAGTGGAGAGATGAGCAAGATAGCTGCTTCCACAGGGAGTTCAGACTGTAGACACAGACAAGTTCCAAGATGTCCCAAAGCAGAATTTCAGAAGCTGCTAAGAGCTCAACACCGACATAGACTTAAACTCACTCACCATGGCCCAGGGTATTTTGTGGAAGGGGGGCAGAAAGATTGCAAAAACCATGGTGGGGGGAATACCCACAGGCAATCCCCCACCAATGACTGATGGTTGCTCTCACAACCTCATCGCCTGTAACCCCATGGTGCACACCAGCAATCCCACTGAGGAGGGCCCTCAGTGGAACGGGGGCAGAGAGGATGGAAATGGTGGTGCCAACATATGACTTGTTCATACAAAGTTTCTACTTAATAAATTAAAAAAAACATTTTCAGAAAATAACTTATGTAAAATATATCTTATTTAAGTATCTTCTATTCAAAGAAGAAAAAAGGAGAAAAATATATTCTAAATCATTTTATGAGACTCACATAAACTGAAACAAAGACGAATAAGAAGAATAACGCACTGGAACAAGGTGGGGCTTATTTCAAACAGGTAAGAATTGTTAAAAATTCAAAAATTAGTCTTTGTGATGCGCTGTGATGTAGCTTTATGTTAATCATGCCTAGAATGCTCAAAGCCCTAAATTCCATAATTGGCCATATGAATAAGAAGAGAAACCACAATTCCATATCATTCAATATGATTAATTTTTTCCAAATTAGTACCCCAACGGAATCAGTTAGGATAAATAGTAGCCCTAATATATTATTAATAAAAATATTTAATAATTATTGAAAGTTTTCCCCAGATCATTGCAAATAGATAAGAATAACATTTCCTTTGACTATTTTATTGGGTGTTTTACTTACAGAATAAGGGAAAGAAGCATCTATAAAAAATGGAAAGAAACATGAAATTTTAATTATTTGAAAGTGACATAATCATATCTGGGGAAAGACCTTAATAACCTAAAAATAAGCCATTGGAATTAAAAAAGTAAATTTAGCAAGGTCACTAGCACAAGGTCAACTTAATATGAAAAGTATGCATAATCTTTATCCTAAAATGGCAAAGTTGAGAATCAGTTGACTTTATAACCTTTGTGCTTGTGCTAAAAGAAACTGCTCTCCTCATTTGCAGGCAGGAAGCAAAGAGAGGCAAGCATGGACCTGGTCCCTTCAAGGCATGGTTCCCAGTGACCTAACTTCTTTCCACTAACAAAGCGCACCTCTTCAGTGCTGCACCACCTCCCAATAGCATGGCCGGATTGTAACTGGGCCTTTCAAACAAGGGCCTTTGGGGAATGCTTTCTAACCCATTATAGTTAATAATTAAAAAGTCAAAGAGATCTTTATAGAAGGAAAACAGAGGGTCTACACTGGCTGCGACCATAACTCCTCATAAAGTTAATTATGGTGGGATGTTAGTACAGTATACCAATAGAAAAGAGAAACCAGTAAAAAAATAAAGCCACAAATATATATGTGTGTGTTTATTAACCTATAAAAATTTGAGAAATGACGGCCTTCAATATAACTGATGCTTGATTCGATATGGATACCCACATGGAAAATAATTCTTTACTTTTATTTCATATCATTCACACAGCCATGGCTCTAGTTGGATCTGTACTTGCTCATCTGCGAGAGGAGAAAATAGTATGAAGCCACTTTCTTGATCTTGAAATGGAAACACACACACACACACACACACATACACACACACACACACGTTTTCAAATGAACATAGAAACACCTAAAGAACAGAATGTAAAGCTTTTATTGTTTTCAGCTATGGCAGTAAGGTCAGCCCAAGGTGGAAGAGTTCTTCACTCTTCTTCAACCCACCCAACTGAGCACTAGCATCCAAAGCATGCAAATGACTCTTAAAAATCTTCAAATGGCGGTAGCTCTGTCGACCATTGCTTGCCTCCATTTTGTGGGTGTTTTTCTACCTGTGTTTCTCATGAATTTTTACCTTTTCTTTTCTGGCTTTTTGCCACTGCCTGAGTTCAAGTCTCACTTTTATCATTTACCAATGATCCAATTTTTAGAAACTATGTTTGAATCTTCAGACTCTTGTTTGTCCATATCTCCTCACCTGTTACCGACCACTATTATATTTGCCATGTAGGATATGAGTAGAATTAAATGTGCTTTTTTTTTTTTTTTTAGCAATTGTGCTATCTGTTTACAGGTATGAAACTACGAGATACTAGAGCACAAAAGGAAGTCCAAGAATTTAACAAGAGTCAGCAGAGTGGCAAGATACAAAATTAACATACAAAAATCAGTAGCCTTTCTATATAAAGAAGACAAACAATCGGAAAAAGACATCAATGAAACTGTCCAGTTCTCTATAACCTCAAACAAAATCAATACCTGGGAATATCACTAACCAAGTTAGTGAAACACTTATATAAGGAAAATATTGAAACACTCAAGAGGGAAATAGAGGAGGATGTGACAAGATGGAAAGACATTCCATGCTCATGGATAGGGAGAATCAATATAGTAAAAATGGCAATCCTGCCAAAAGCAATCTACAGATTCAACACAATGCCAATAAAAATCCCAACCTCCTTCTTCACAGACAGAAAAAATAATCTCAAAATTTATTTGGAAGAATAAGAGACCTCGAATAGCTAAAACTGTACTGAGCAAAAAAAAAAAATTACACAGGAGGTATCACCATACCTGACTTTAAAATATACTACAAAGCCATAGTAACTAAAACAGCATGGTATTGGCAGAAAAACAGAGAGTCTGATCAGTGGAATAGAATTGAAGACCCAGCCTTTAATGCAAGTAACTTCAGCGACTTAGTCTTCGACAAGGGTGCCAACAATGTATGCTGGGCTAAAGATAGCATCTTCAACAAATGGTGCTGGACAAATTGGATAAACATGTGTAAAAAAATGAAAATAGACCCACTCCTTTCACCATGCACAAAGATCAACTCCAAATGGATCAGAGACCTCAATATTAACCATAGAACCCTAAGCATCCTGGAAGAAAAAATAGGAGGAACCCTACATGAGATAAGAGTAGGGAATAAGTTCCTGAGGAAATCTCTGGTAGCCCAGGAAGTGCTACAGTCACTTAACCAATGGGACCTGATCAGACTCAAAAGCTTCTGTACAGACAAAAACACCGTTCTCAGAGTCAGTAGACCCCCTTCAAACTGGGAGATGATTTTTGTCAGCTACGACTCAGACAGAGGCCTAATTTCTAGAACCTACAGAGAACTCAAAAAAATTAATAACAAAAACCCAAAATGCCCCCTCACAAAATGGGGCAGGCACTGATCTCAACAGAGAATTCACAGAGGAGAAAAGACAAATGGCCCTTTCACACCTGAGAACGTGCTCAGCTTCCTTAAGCATCAGGGAAATGCAAATCAAAACATCAATGAGATACTGTAACCTATTGATCAAGTAGTGGGCATCAACTGGCAAGAGGGGCCATGAGTAGTAGGGGAAAGAGTCTAAGCCTGTGAATAATTGAACAGTCTGACAACCCCTGGTCCCAGCCACTGGTTCCTTCTCTCACTGAGCTGTTGACCAAAGTGACCCATGAGGTTCCAAAAACTAGACAGAATTCTGTCAAAGCTCTTGAACGCCCTCCCCTAGCCTGAGGCAAAACCCTGTTGCTGAAGAAACCACAGAATGCCATTGATCAGCATCGAGAGACCCTTCGAGGTCCAGAATGGTAATCAGCCCCCAGATGGCAGTTAGTACAGTGCTGGAAGGCACTACACAGGCTGCCAGGGGAAGCTGATCAATGACAGCTGGAGTAAACAGAGACCACTGGCATGAAACACAGTGTACAGCCATGAGTAGGCTGACCACACCACCTACTAGGAAAGAACAGTGAACCAAGAAAGGAGCACTAGTGCAATGGAGAAACCTGGGCCTGGGGGAGACAATCAACAGCTTTTAAATTCGGCCAAATATTCCACTTAGTGAGGGGGAGTCCTTGACTGGAACTGGGGATTCAGGGCGCTAGGCACCGGATCCCGTACTCTTGGGCTCCCAAGAAAAGATGCTCTATGGGACCGATTGATGAGGAGGCTACTAAAAATAGAATCTAGGTAATCCAGAATATGGAGATTGTGTTTGTATTTTTCAGGATACAGCGAGTGAGCTGTGGCCCATCTAATCCTACCATCTGACCTTAGGCAGATAGCTGAGATCCTGGCAAGAGATGAGCCACCACAGTCATATTGTGGAGGATCCATATGGAACCCCACAGAGAATGATGGGATGAACAAGGGGCCCATAGCCACAGCCATTCAATCAACACAGGATAAGCCAGGGTGACAGAAACCAACAATTTTCGACACAAAGACCCCTAAGCTCACAACATTAAAGCAGCCTTAATACCCACCATCACTAAGGGAACTGAACGGAAGAGAGGGCGGAAGGATTGTGAGAGCCGTGGTGGGGGAGACTATCCAGAGGCATGGCACCTCTCAGTAACAACACACTTGGACCAGGAGGACTGGGCTGAGCACTAGGCTATCCATGGTCCCCTGCCACAAGGACTGACCCAGACGACCCACGGAGTAGGATAATCAGCTGATTGGGGATGGGGAGAGGGGACATTGGGGAATTGGGGATAACAACTAATTGTTTGCCCACTAAATAATGTAATTCATTATGGACAATAAATAAATAAATATATATACATATATGCATATATGTATATATTTAAAAAATAATAAATAATAAATATAAAATAAAATAAACCCAATAACTATGCAAAATTTAAACTCACCCACCATGTCTCGGGGACTTTTGTAGAAGAGGGAGTGGAAAGAATCTAAGAATCATGAGGGGGTGGGGGTAATACCTAATGCATAAAAGGGAATGACATTCTGGTTTCAATGGTTTTCTTTCATAACTTATGATACTGAGAATTTTGTTTATATATATACATATATACATATACATAATTTTATTTCTATAAAAAATAAAATAAACTTTTCAAGCTAAATGTTAAAAAAAAAGAGTTGACTACCCTTATGTACAATTGATTCCTAACACACAGGGACATTTCATTAATAGAATTGCAGGTCTGTTTTGTAGGTGCAGTTGCTATAATTTGAGAATAATAATAGCATTTGTGTATTTGCATATTAATGTTTAAATAAGGCATTGTCTATAATGGCTGGCTTAATTTTGGATAGTAGTAATTTCAATATACTTTAACTATTATTATTCTTATTGTTACAGGTCAAAGGTAAGGTGTGCACATCTAGAGAACTGCTGATCTTTTGATAAAATCTACTGGCTTTTCTTGATTTAAATATATGAATTCTTATAAACATAAATGTAGAAAAGCAATTTAAAAAGAAGTACAGAGATAGTTGGCAAAAGTATATCCAACAATGAATCATTAGCAGAAATTAATCCCCACATCAAGAATACTTGCTGCCATAAATTAATATATATACAAGTTAGCTTATTTATATATTAATTTAATTTAATTAAGTTAATATATATAAGATCACATATTTTGAGATATTAACTCAGCCAAGTGAAGACAAGCATATAACCTAAAAAATAGTTAAGTTATTTGCTTGTAATACATTTTTCTACCTAGAAAATCCAAGAAAATCAACTAGTCAAGTAACAAATATGTAATAAGGCTGCTCATAAAATAAACTAATCAATAGCTTTTCCTATCTACTAGCAATAGCCAGTTCAGAAATAGAAAATAATATTAGTTGTAATTGCAGAGGAAGGGAAGAAAACTCTTCCAATAACTGAACAAGAATGTTCACAGCCTAAGTAGCACAATGTCCAGAATGGTGCTGAGTGTAAGGATGCCCATTTAGCAGGTGTGGTGGTGCACACCTTTAATCCCAGCACTTGGTAGGCAGAGGTAGGAGGATCTCCATGAGTTCAAGGCCACCCTGAGACTACATAGTGAATTCCAGGTCAGCCTGGACTAGAGTGAGCCCTTACCTTGAAAAAACAAGAGAACTGATGTAAAAAGATAAGGAAAAAAGTTCTCTTTCTGGGTGAGAAAAATGCACTTTAGGAAGGTGTGAAGTTTACACAAACAACTCAATGATTAATGAAATTTCTCCAGAACGTCTGAGGAAATTATATACCCAAAATTATAATTGAAAGAATATGGCAGCATGTGGAGAAATTTTCTCAGTACAATGTGAAGTGAGGGAAGTGGAATAAAACATTATGCATACTGTTCCATTCCATTTTATGAATTTAAAACGAAGGACCATGTCATTTAAAATATCTTTTGAAAGGCTCCAGAATGTTAACACTAGCATAGTTGTAAAGAAGAACAGGATTCTTGGTGATAGTTTCTTGTACTTTATCAATTTCACACAATGAGAATTACTAATTTTCAGACTTCTCAAAAAGGTATGCCACTGAAAGAAATCTAATAAAATGATTTAACAGTGTGAAATTGGCTGACAACGACATTTGTTTTCTGTCATTCACACATGCTCCCTACAAAAAAATACATCATTACCCATACAGGTTTATTTTTTTTTTGTTTTTTCACAATGGATGATATATTTAATAATTAACTCTCCACAGTATGTGGAAATCATGCTTCGATACTAAGTTTTATTTCACATAATAGATTTCAGTAATGTGTTTCATCACACAGCATAATTAGCTAATGGGGTTATATTCATAAAGACTAGGTCTAACATAGAATTGTTCCCTTTAAGACCTATTCCATTTGAAATTATCCACTCTGCTATGTGTGGCTGAAATAAACACAGACACATACAAACGCATCACGTTTTAGTCAGATATTCATAATTTGGGCCTTTCAGACTGTGCTTTCCATTTAAAATTTTATTTTTACCTTGTGGTAGAAAAGTGTCAAAAAATTGGAAGCCAGGTAGAGTTCAGAATTTTAATAGAGCAAATGAAAAGAAATGCAGCTTCATACATTCTAACATAGAACGTTTTATTCATCTAGTTCCACTAATTTATATTACATTATGATATTCTTATAGAGGATCTATCAAAATATTTTCAACATATCAAAAAATGATGATAATTACTATCATTTTGGTTTCAATGAATGCTTTATTTCGTAATACAAGGCTTTAAGAAACCATCTCCTGGTAGAAAAAGGTGGAAATTCCTTGTTGGTCATTTATTGATTGAAAAATCTCCTTATATGTTGACATATCAGAAGTCTATATGAAATATTTAGAATAAAATGCTCATATTTGAAATATTTTAATAACATTTATTTCTCTCCTAATGCTCCACATAGCACATTCACACATATGCTGCTGTAGGAATTTCACATCAGATTGAGCAGCTCGATGGTATTATCACAACGTTAGAGAAAAATAAATTTTAATGCAGTCTATCAAGCAATTTCATTAGTGACAAAATAGCAGAATGAAGGACTTAGGTCCCATACCTGTTAATTATAAATTTGTTCTCCACAGCATAAAATGAGTATCTGAGATGCTTCTTGTGAATTCGAGATTTCTTCTGACGTTATCATATGTTAGCTACCTCTGCATTTTTGGTACTAATCTCAAATGTCACATACCTACCTCTAGTAAGAGACAGTTCAAAAATATGTTTTATGCATTTATTTGCAAGCAGAAAGAGACAGACACACACACACAGGGAGAAATGGGCAAGCCAGGGCCTCCAGCCACTGCAGATGAACTCCAGACACATATGCCACTTTGTGCATCAGGCTTTACATGGGTACTGGGGAATCATATCCAGGTCCTTAGGCTTTGCAGGCAAGTGCCTTAACTATTGAGCCATCTCTCCAGCCCTTGGAAGCAATATATCTCCTACCTTTGGAAGGGAGGAAGAAGAGGATGACATTTCTGAAACCTGGGACTTCATCCTTGTGTTCCCAGTTCATAGGCAAGGCTTTGTTTCGTCTGGTTGGCTCTTCTTTTAAAATTATGTGTTTATTTATTGTTTGTGTGAGTGCTGTGCATTCATGTGTGCTTGCATGTGTGTGAGTGTTGGGGTGTGTGCAGGTGCCCACACACATGTGTTCACGCATATGCAGGTGGAGTCCGGAGGCTGACATCTATCCCTCACCTAAATCTCCTCTTAACTGTTGTACCTAAAGAAAGTCTTCCTTAAACACTTTGTCTCAGAAGTATAAAACAATACTGAACAGATATTTGTTTGCGCACTGACTGTCTCTCGCCTGGCTCTAGAATTTGAGCTGAAACCCAGCCTCCACCACTGTAAGCTCAGCACAGCATCGAGTGACCACAGAACATAGTGACTGCACCTCAGTAGCAATTGAATGAATGAAAGACTACTTGCATAAAAACATATGCCACAGAATGTACCTACTCTTACCGACATCTCCAGCTTCTCCTGTAAGTTCTAGCAGTATAGGAAGCAAACTCTGAACCTTGAGAAAGAATCATTCTAACCGAAGACCAGGCTTATGAAAATTAGCTTGTAAAATAGTCAAACAAAAGCAAGATTTTAGTTAACCTAATTCAGAAAAAAAATCTGACATTAGTTTAATTGGTATAATTGTGGTGGGTGTCATTTTATAAAAATACCTTGTTTAAATGGATATTGTTAACATTCATTCATATGATGTTTTCTTTTCATTTGATAATTAGTTTCTTGAAGCCTGTGGTTATGAGATCTTTCAGTTTCTCTAATTAGGTTTGGATTTTGTTTGGTTATTACTTTGTTTTTCTCCTGAACAGAAGAGTTAATTACACTTCACACTACTTGGATAGATAGCACACAATCTCTTTTATCCCACTGTAAACTCAACTTTGTGTTTGCATCCTTAGGACCCTAAGCTGACAACTTCTGGCTTGAGGGGTTTCCAATAATGATGTATATATAAAAACCAAGTTACCAGACTATAAAAACTTTAAAATAGATAAAACAAGTCGGAAATATAATGCTTTATAATCAGCAGCACACATTTGTCCTGTTTCTCCTGTATTCACAAGGCTACCAGCATCAGAGGATGCCAGTGGCTGTCGGGAATAGCATCTGTGATAGCCTGCTATGTTCTAATTGGCATCTTCAAAGAGATAATCTGTCCAAGAGTAAATCAAATCTGAATTGAAAGAACATTAGAGAGTTTG
>PVHP010046934.1:0-10553 GCA_004024765.1 Zapus hudsonius
ACTTGGGTTAAAAAAAAGTTGAGTCTGCAAATTTTAACGAATATTACTTTTCACCAGTTGTCATTTCCCAGAAATTGGAACAAATCTCAGAAAGTTAGCAGATGAAAACAATAAATACAAAATATGCCCTTGGCTAAGTAACATCCTAGAACAGAAGGGTAGATTATGGAAAAATTAAGAGGCCAACTTAAAAATGCATAGGTTTTGCAGATAAACCAAGGTTAAAAATCCAAAATGTATCACTCACTTGTTAAGTAGTGAGAGTTTATTTCGTCTTACTTACTTGTAGTAAAGTTAAAAATATAAAATGTTTACAAATCTGTAACTGAAATTAATCTACCAAAGAGTTTCTGGAATAGAAAAGGCTTTGAGGGGAGAATAGGTATGATTAAATCTCAGTTTGTGTGTACAATTCAGTATTACAGGGATCCTCGCACATATGGATGTGAAGAATGTCATAGCTCTACCGTATTGTCACAGAAAGTGAGTCCCTCCTCAGAAAAGACCAGTCACTAGGGTTTCTTGTAAAAGAGAGCCTCCACTATACAGGCCATGCTGTCTGTATTTTATCTTCAGAAAAATAGCATAATAACATTCTAACTTAAAAACCTGTAATAAACCTATGCTAAAATAAAACTGACCATGGATCCTGTCTATTTTGTTAATAGGAAAATGGTATGACTCCCAATAAATGATTTCAAAATGTTAAGGTAATTTTTAAGGTTCAGACTGACCTTGAGGTCATGAGCTCCAACTACTTTAGTTATAGGTTATATGGTCTTATGCAAGTTGTTAGTCTCACTATTCCTATCTGTAAAATGGGGTAATTAGAATTGTAGGATGTTGTCACAAAGTGTCAATTTAAGTACAGTCCCTGGCATTCAGTATATACGAGTTTTAAAAAATTGTTTAAAAATGTAATTCACTTACTTATGTCAATACATATAACCAAGTTTTAAGTTGGAAGGATGCATTTTTAAAGCATTATGGATGTTATTATTCAAATAATATTGTCTACCACAACAGCTTTCAAATGTGCAATTGTATTACTTAAAACTAAAAAGTCCAGGGAAATAGGTTCACGGGTTAGAGCTCTCGCTGCACAAGCAAGAGGACCTGAGTTTGACCCCAACACTCATCTTAAAAGCTGGGCATGGGTGCCACATGCATGGGTGGGGGTGTGGAGACAGGGGAATTGACAAGGCTCACTATCAGCCAGTCTAACCAAAACAACAAGCAAACAAGCAAGATCCCACAGCGAGCTGCTGACCTCAGCACACTTATCACACATATACATATATCACACATACACACATATCACATACACACATACACACTTATCACACATACTACACATACACATCACAAAGAAAAATACCTAAAAAGTTTCCTACAGTGATATTGATAAGCTTTCTCTAATATGCTGGATCTCCAAGACAGCTGAACACGATAAATAATGCATATTGTTGTAAATAGAAGATAGAATAATAAAGAAATTTGAACCTGACCTAGGAACTCCATACATTTAGAAGATTAACATTTTTCCTCTGAATTCAACCACTACATTTCTCATTACATTTTTCCCTATCAGACCCACTACCTTTTAATCATTAAAAAGGATGAAACATTTAATAAAAAATATAGTGCAACTGCCCCGAATATTGACAAAGTTTATAACCTGAGTCACTCAGAGAAGAATATTTCATCATGTTAAAAAATGGAGACAGTGCTATTCCAGCCTGAAATACTTGGGAAATGTTCCAGAATATGGAATATGCATGCAACAAAACAATGCACCCAGAGAATGAAACTTAATTTATGAAGATGAAATCACATAAAAATACACGTAAACAGAATTATTACTGCCCCTCTCACTGACAGATACGTTGACTGGACCGTCTTCACTGGGAGAGAGCCTTGCTTTGTGACTTTCGTAGATAAACAATTTCACCACGGTGGCAGCTCACTGGAGGCAGCATCCCTAATTATAGAGATGGCGTTCTCTTTGGGGGCATGCAATCCTGTAATTTTTCATCCCTAATTAGGGTAGAGGGAGGGCCCTGGGCAATACCACATTTCATAGTTCTTTTAAAATCTTTGACTCATAACTAAATTAGCCTGTTGTAGAAAACTCCCCACCCCTGTCTTTTCTCTGGTAAAGATAATGGTGGTAATAATGATAATAATGAGGGTGGGAAGGAGAAGAGAGAGAAAGAGAAAAGGAGAAGGAGAAGAAGAGGAAGAGGAAGAAAGTGGATAAAGAAAGACGTGAAGGAAGAGAAGGAACAAGACTCATGGTCAGCCTGCCCACTCACTGAAGAGTCATCCTGAGGACAAAAATCTCAAATTTATGCTGCTTGACAATTACCCTGGAACTATGTTTTTTTTAAAAAAAATACTTGATTTATTTACTGGAGAGGGAGAGGGAGAGAGAGAATGAATGTACCAGGGTCTCTAGCCACTGCAAACAAACTCCAGACACATGCACCACCTTGTGTGTCTGGCTGTACTGGGGACAGGGGAATTGAACGGGGGTCCTTACCACTGAGCCATCTCTCTAGCTATGTTTTCAAAATGCAGATTTCTCATAACCCCACTGAGGATGGCCTCCAGGGTCAACGGAAGCTGTGGTGAGGAGATAAAAGAGTATAACCTATTAAAATTTATATAAAATTAAATAAATGAAAAATTAAATTAAAAAAATAATTAAAAATGTAGATTTCTGAGTTTCACCTCCAGGTATTCTGGTTCAACATGTCAAAGTACAGCCTGGGAGCCTGCATTTATAATGTAAGTCTCCATTGCGGTGGGGGCTGTGGCTCAGTGGAAAGAACTTGCTTAGTATGTATGCACAAGGGCCTGGGTTTCATGTACAGCACTGTGAGAACTTTATTATAGAACATATTGCAAATTGGTCGTATTCCAGTTGGGTAGTACTCTTATGTTCTCTCTCCCACCCACCACAGTGGGGTTATCAGTAATCACTGTGGGGTCATGAATGCACCAGTCTCTGTGAGGAGGACAATGCCTCAGAGTACACCTTCTCATCCTCTGCCTTGGCTCTTGCATTCTTTCAGCCCCTTCTTCCACAGTGTTCCCTGAGACCTGGAGGGTGTATTAGATGTCTCTTTTAGTCTCAGAATCCTCTGATTTTCTGTTTTGATTGAGTTTTGAGTCTCCTCAGTGTCTACCGCTAAGGCTGTCACTGACCGCAGCACTCACACTTAATCTGCTACTTCAATAATGTTTTTGGGCCCTGGCAGGTGTGCTAGAGGTGACTTACCTAATGCTAGGCAGTAAGCTCTTCCTTGTTCTACTGATGAGTCTTGGCTTCTCCCCAGTATTTGCTGCCATTTGTATGAAGCAGATTCTCGAGCCAAGAGTGAGAGCAGTGTGGATCAAAGGGGATGAACAGACATTTAGAAACCTTTTTGACTGTCAACATCTCCTTTTATTCATATCCCTTTAGGGTCTCTGACCTTCCAATTTTATCGGCTCATTTCTTGGTTCCAAGTCCCTCGCAGAGAGCCTTGTATCCAATCAGAGAGCAGTTGGTTACCACCATAGTCTATGTGACATTTCATAGTTTGGACTCTTTGACTTGACAAAATAATTTTGAGCTGTATCCATGCTGAGTGTACCCACACTGTGTTTCTGCTTGCTGCTGTGCAGTGTCCCGTCCTATGAATGTGCTACAACACACATTTGGATTGTCATCATTTTTTTTTTTACTGTTTTAAACAAGCTTTTGTAAGCATTCAGGTGAAAGTCTTTGTGTAAAAATGTCTTTTTACTTATTTTTGATAACTGTCTTGGACTGGAATTGTTAAGTCATGTGGTACCTGTGTGCTTACTTTTAAAAAAGGGGGTGGAGTCAATGTTTTCTAAAGTGTCTGAGCCATTTTGGATTCTCATCAGACAGTGCAATGAATCCTCACCAGCACTTGATCTATCTTTTAAGAAACTTAGAGAATTTGTATTTGATAGACTATTACTGTGATTTTAATTTGATTTTTTTGTCCCACTGACAAATATATTTAAAATATTTACATATTTTTTGGTTTTAAAAAATATTTTATTTATTCATTTTCAAGCAGAGAGATAGAGATAGAGATAGAGATAGAGAGAGAGAGAAAGAGAGAGAGAGAGTGTACCAGGGCCACCACCTTGTGGGTCTGGCATATGTGGGTACTGGAGAATTGAACCTGGGACCTTAGGCACTGGAGGCAAGTGCCTTAACCGCTGAGCTATCTCTCCAGCCCTCAGTGACAAATGATATTAAACGTCTCTGTTTATTATCAATATGCCTCTCTGGGAAATATTTTCCTTGATGAATATTTCTTCAAATATTTTTCTTCCAACAATACCACACAGTTTTCTTAATTGTAGCATTGCCTCACATCTTGAAATTAAAAATGTGAATCTTATAACTTTGCTTGCTTTCATTTTTTTCTTATTCTAGTTTCTTTTATTTGCACATAAAATTTAAAATCTGCTTGTCAGTTTCTTGAGAAAACAAGTCTGGTGCCACTTGTAAGATTAAGTCTACAGATCAAGTTAGAAGAATTAACAGCTTAGCCACACTGAATCTTCTGATTCACCATCAAGGTGTAAACAACACTTTACTGGGTCTTTCAAAAGCTTTCGACACAGAAATCTTACATAAATTTGTTTTTCTTTTTCTTTTTTTCCTTTGAAGCAAGGTCTTATTCTAGCTCAGGCGGGCCTTGAACTCACAGTGATTCTCCTACCTCATGCTCCTAAGTACTGGGATTAAATGTGTGAGCTAATCCATCGAGATTTATTGCCAGAAGTTTTGTTAGTGTTTTTGCTAAGGATTTTATATTTATTCTTGAATAAAAACTACTTTTATGTCTCACTTTCCAATATGCAAAGCACTTTAATTCTTTTTTGACTTTTCGGACAAGGTCCTCTGAGACCTGTTGAATAAACATGATAAAAGTGGATGTTTCTGCCTTGTTCATGACCTTGGGAAAAAGCACTCAGCCTTTCCCCTTCACTATGATGTCAGCTGTAGTTTTTTCACTGGTGTGCTTTGATGGCCTCTAACAGGTTGGAAGCTCTCTCCTCTTACTTCTTTACTCAGAGGGTTTTATTTTTTCAGTCAAAAATGTGTATTTAGATTTAGCTTTGTCAAATGTCATTTCAATTTTTTTAAACACATCTTTTAAACTTTTTCAGTTTATTTAAATGAGGAATTAAGTTGGTTGACTTCTGAATATTGAATCAAATTTGTTTTACTGGAATAAAGCTCATTTGACCAGAACATATCATCCTTTTTAATCTGTTGCTAGATTTAGTATTCTAAAATTTTAGCAAGTCAAAAATCTTATCTTGATGAAGAATATTATTCTGTATGCTTTTATTCTCTTAATGACTCAGTTAAGAGCTGTTATCAAGATGAATTTGTAATCAAGATTAATAGTACACCATGAAATGAGATGAGATGTATTTACTGTTTTTTTTTTTTTTTGAAAAGTTTGTGAAAAATTGGCTTAATTCATCAGTGAAGCCATTTGAATCTTGGGTTTTCTTGTTGAAGAGTTTTTAACTGTACATTCAAATAATAGTTAACTGGGTTTAAAAATATTTTATTTGTTTATATGCAGAGAGAGAGAGACAGGGGGAGAGGGAGAGAGAGAGAGAGAGAGAGAGAGAGAGAGAGAGAGAGAGAGAGAGACGAGAGGCAGAGAGAATGGGCATGCCAGGGCCTCCAGCCACTGCAAACGAACTCCACATGTACCACTGTGCATTTGTCTTTATATGGGTACTGCAGAATCAAAGCCAGGCCATTAGGCTTTGCAGGCAAGTGCCATAACTGATGAGCCATCTCCCTAGCACTTATATAACTTCTTAAAACACATACTTTTCAGAAAGTTCTTACCTATACCTGTGACTCTAGTGAATTCCATGTTTTCTTCCAGTAGTTTCAGCGGTTCTGGTTTTATGCTAAGGTTTCTGATCCATTTTGAATTGATCTTTGTGTATGTTGAGAGATGCGGATCTAATTTTTTTTGTAGGTGGATATACAGTTTTGCCAGCATCATTTGTTGAATAGGCTATCTTATTTCTAGTGTGTATGTTGATGCTTTTGCTGATAATTAGGTGATTACAGTTGTGTGGGCTTATTTATGGGTGCTCTATTCTACTTCATTGGTCTGTGTGTCTGCTTGTGGGCCAATACCATGTCACTATGGTGCTACAGCATAATTTTAGGTCAGAGAATAACATCCCTCCAGCAGTGTTCTTCATGCTTAGGATTGTTTTAGATAGGCATAGATTTTTTGTGTATTTCCATATGAATTTTTTGTTTGTTTCTTTCTAATTTCTGAGAAGAATGTCATCAGGACTTTAATAAGAGTTGCATTAAATCTGTAAGGTATTTTTAGTAACATAGCCATTTTCATAATGTTAATTCTATCAATCCATGAACGTGGAAGTTTTTTCCATTGTCTGGTATCCTCTTTTATTTCTTTTTATTCAGTGTCTTAACGTTTTCTTGGAAGACTCCAATATATTAGACTATTCTCAAGAATCAACAAATAAGACTATATGAAAGTAAATTTTTGTACAGCAAAGGAAACAACCAGCAGAATGAACAGAAACTCCACAGAATGAAAGGTCTTTGCCAGCTACACCTCAGACAGGGAGTTGATATCAAGAATGTATAAAGAGCTGTGAAATTCAGGCTAGAGAGATGGCTCAGCAATTAAGGTAGTTGCCTCCACAGCCTAAGGACCCAGGTTCTACTCTCCAGCATCTACCTAAGACACAAAGTGGCCCACGCATCTGGAGTTCATTTGCAGTGGCTAGAGGCCCATCCTCTCTTTCTCTCTCTCTCTCCCTCTCTCTGTCTTCTTGCAGTTAAATAGACAAAATAAATAAATTATAAAAAACCTGAAAAATTAACACCACCGTCCATTACTCAATAAAGGGGCGAAGGCAATAAACAGACAGTTCTCAAGAGAAGAAACAAATGGTCAACAGATATTTTAAAAATTGGTCAACATCCTTAGCCAGGGAAATTTATAGGAAAATGGATGAAATTAGAAATGATCATACTAATTGAAGGAACCCAAGCCTAGAAAGACAGACATTATAGATTCTGTCTCTTCTGTTGATCCCAATTTCGAATGTTTGTGATGTCGATAAGGGGTTATAAGGAAGGATATAGGCTAAGAAACAAGTCAGGAGACCATGACAGGAGAAGAGGCAAGGAAGAAAGAGGAAGGACAAAGGTCACATGTGACATGAAAGTGAAAGAAAGATGGGGGGGGGGCTACAAGGAAGAAAGAGAAAAGAAAGGGGAAGGAAAATGTTTAAAGAGTATGAAACATTACCAATATTATTTGTATGCTAAAAATTAAATTAAAGACTATATTTTACTTTTCTTAATTTTTAAAAGATTTCTGAAGTCTTTATTTTTTTTTACTTTTTTGCATGCAGTGTGTTGGGAGCATATGCATGCATGTAGAAGACAGAGATTAATTTGGGTATTTTCCCCATTCTCCATATTTGTTATACTTTGGGGCAGGGTCTCTCACTAGACCTAGATTTCACTCACTAGCTTGAGAACCCCAGGGTTTTGCTGTGTCTGCCACTGTACTAGGACTGTAGGCGTATAGGCAGGCACCACCATACCTGGTTTTTACATGGGTGCTGGGCATTCAAACTCAGACCCTTGTGCTTGTGTGGCAAGTAATTTACCCACTGAACCATCCCCCTTGTCCCTCAGTCTTTTAATTATTGACTTTAGCATTTTGTTGCAGACACAAGCTTTCCGTCACTGATATGTATTGTGAATATTTTGGCCCACTCAGTGGTTTTATTGTGGTATAATTCCTAATAGTTCCCTTGCAAACACAATTTTGTACACCAAGAGAGACATCTCCTGCCTCAAAATAAGGTGGAAGGCCTTACTCTTACTTACTCTGACTTAAATATGCACACTCACACATGCACACACAATGAATAAATAAAGAAACAATTTAAAAAACATGCATGGTGATATCAATATTCTCAGTTTCTCACAGACTGGCTCGCATCTACTCTGTCTTCTCCTCGAACAATGCTGGCTTCCTTTGGAGAAATTAGAAGGAAGGGGACTTTCTCATAGTATCTGGAAATAATAGGTAACTGTCTTTGAAGCACGCTTTATCAAACAGTGCTGCGCGAAGGTGAACGCACAATTTGCTTACAGTTACATTTCTGGTTCATTGCTTTTTGCAAAGTATTTCGTAATGGAAAACAAATGTGTTTTGAATGTGAAACAAAGAGAGAAGTTACAAACTATTTCCCTAATTAGAGAATGGTTATCAAGCATGTGGTGTTGTTCACTGTAAATAAACCTAGGAGATACCTCACTAAGTTGTATTTATTTGTCCTTGCATATCTTGAGTGAATTTGTCTGTAACAAATAAGGAAAAAAAAACCCATGTATATACATGTATGACTCCGGCTTGACATTGATGTTTTATTTTCACATAGTGATAATCACAGTCTCTCTCATTAACATTCCAGCAGACTTCTAATGTGCAAGGAGACGGTGTTCCACTTCATCGGCATTTGTCTACACACAGAATGGCCTTTGAAGTTAATGAGAGCCTCCATGTTGAGGCAAGATGAGGGTTAAAAGTGGAAGGCAACCCTGGCATCTAGGGTTACAGAGCCTATGATATACTCTATGGTGGGACCAGCCCCTTGCTCATCAGCGATCGGACAGCTCCGCACACAGGTAAGGCCTGGAGTGCACTGTCCAGACAGATAATGAAGACTCTGGGGGTTAAAAAAGCGAGCTAACTGTGAAGACATAATGCTCGGTTTCTCCCACGACTTACACCACCGAACGACTTAGAAAGGAAACAGAGAAACACTCAGTCACATTTAACCAACCACATAAGTGACGCCCATCAAAGCAGAGGTTTAAAAGTAGGAGGAATACTTCCCATTCTCCATTTCTCCATGTTTACTCACTTTCCTTTGAGGAAATGATAGTTTCCAATGACTAGATGACCTGACTTGTTTTCTGATCCGTCGTTTGTTATATGGCTAGGTGCTGTCTAGTTATAAAACAAGATGTTTCCTTTAGCTCGGACCATTTCATTCATCCATTCATTCCTTAAAGATATTTATTTATTTATTTGCAAGGAAAGAGAAAAAATGGACATACCAGAGTCCTTAGCCAATGCAAACAAACTCCAGATGCATGCACCCCTTTTGTGCATCTGGGGAGTGGAACTCAGGTTGTTATGTTTTGCAGACAAGCACCTTAACCACTGGGCAATCTTTCTAGCTCTCTTTTCTTTTTTTTTAATATTTCAGTTATTCATTCTCAAGCAGAGAGAGAGAGAGAGAGAGAGAGAGAGAGAGAGAGAGAGAGAGAGAGAGAGAGAGAGAGAGAGAGAGAACCAGGGCCATCACCTTGTGGGTCCGGCTCATGTGGGTCCTGGGGAATTGAACCGGGGGCTTTAGTCACTAGAGGCAAGTGCCTTAACCGCTGAGCCATCTCTCTAGTCCTCTCTTTCTTTTCTTTTTAAAAAATTCTTATTTATTTATTTATTTGTAAGCAAAGAGAGATAGAGAGAAGAGAGTCAGAGACAACGGGCGCACCAGGGCCCCCAGCTGTTGCAAACTGACTCCAGATGCATTCGCCGCTGTGCATCTGGCTTTACTAGATACTGTGGAATCCAACTCGGGTCATCAGGCTTTGCAGGTAAATGCCTTAACTGTTTAGCGATCTCTCCGTCCCCTCTTTCTTTTTTATAGTGAATTTTGAGCATGTAAAATGTTTTGCATCTATGTCACTGGTGACACAACGCTAAATCAAGCATCCATTGAGCTTTCAGTTTTGCTTCAAATGAAAAGTCAATTCTGTATCATTGGTCAAATGTTATACTGTGGTAGTTTTCCATGATGAAAATATATTTCATAGCACACTAATTTTTTTAAAAAGATTTTTTTTTGGATTTTTGAGAGATCTCATTTTGTAACTAAAGCAAGCCTTGAACTTGCAGAAATCCTCCCCTAAGCTTCTCAATTGCCTGTCTCAGCATGAACCACCATGTCCAGCTTTGCACTTTATTAAAGATTTCGCATGTTCATTGCTATTAATAGATAAGTGCTCATTGTGAGGAGTTTTTCTAGTGTTATCTCATTTAATTCTTCCACTAATCACAGAAGATGGGCATCTTTCTTCACGTTCAGCTGAGAGTTGCCAGGTGAAAGTATCTTACACAGGGTCAAATAATTAGCGAGCTGGAAGTTGGTTTTGGGTTCACTGAGCAAAACAAAAGCAAAAACAAAAAACACAAGTTCATTTTTGGTATTTGTTTATTTGTTAGGTAGATGCCTGGATAAATCTTTCTCACATTTGTTGTGAAAACACATTTTCTAGTTAGAATCATTAATTTATAATTGATGCTCAAACCCAATTCTGCCTCACTCTGAAGTTTATCAAACAAGACTACAATGTTCTTTACGATGAAGGCTAGTTACTTGTGTCTGGTCCTGCCATGGAGGGTAATTGTAGATTC
>PVHP010046935.1:0-12966 GCA_004024765.1 Zapus hudsonius
ACAATACCATTAATGCACCAGTTCATTCAGTGTAGAGCTCTGTGGAATGGAGAAGTAACCCCGCAAACTCCATGAATGCAGAAGGCTGGAGTGGTACAATATCCCTGAAAGAGACAATGGAGGTGCATTGTTCCTCTGCGAGGAGACGGCAAATAGTTTGTGACAGTTTTGATCGTAGATCTATTGGAACAATTATTTGCCAGGTTAATAACTGCACACTAAGTGTAGGATGTGGGTTAATTTGTTTCAGCAATAAAACATGTCTGGGATGACAGGTTCAATTGTAATCAGCACCTGAATAAATTGGTGGTAATCACTGTCATTCTTCAAGATATGTCTATCTTCTGCACAGGCCAAAGAGGTGAGTTGAATAAGACAGTATAGGGCTCACCACCCCTGCATCTTCAAGTCTTTCTGAATATAATTATCTCTGAGGTACCCCCCAAAAAATACAGTATTATTTCCAGTATAATGGGTTTTTGTTTGGTTGGTTAGGTTTTTTTTCCTTTGTTTCATTTTTTTTAAACTTTTTATTAATAACTTCCATAATTATAGACCAGAAACCATTATGATTTCCTCCCCCTCCCGCCCTCCTCCTTACCTCTTCCCCCTCTCAATTAGTTTCTGTTTTGTTTTATTGTCATCATCTTTTACTCCCATTGTGTGTAGGACTGTATACATAAGTCCCTACCAAGATATACCTTGATTCAAGAAGTCCCCAATAAACACAACCCAATGCCAATGTATCACCTCATAACAAAAGTTCTCACCATCCATCCATCCAAGAGAATCCCAGCCCTAGGATTCATTTTTAATGCTTACCTTCTATCACTCAACCAACCATCGATAAGCATGACTTTTATCAAATATTTCTCAAGCTAGCAGTCACCATTCCTACAACCATCACCCTTGTCAAATTCTTCCCTTTACTTTTTCAATGAATTCCTGTCATTCCTTTCAAGTCCACCTTTCTCTATGTAGAATTTGTAAATTACAAGCTTTTCAGAGGCAATATATCGATGTGCTTCCCAGATACCTAACACAGTATCCTTCCCCATTATTCAGCAGGTAGTGACTAATTCTACCCCTATGTCTACAGCCAGCGACTATTACTGAAAGAACTTTAAAATGGAAACAACAGTGCTTTGTCCAAGAAATCTTGTAGAAACAAAGAATGGGTTGATTGTAGAAGGCATTACAGCACTGACTTTAAGACGCAGCCTGCACCAGGAAGGCCTCATCATTTTCCAGACCTTGTAATACCATTAAAGCTCCACAAACAAGCCTTTGTCTGATCCTGAGATTCATAGAAGATTAGCTGGCTAGAATATCAGAAGAGAGATGAATGCCTTAGGAGACCTGAGTCTTTGTTCTGACTGGAAAGCCTTTATTACTAACTCAAAGGTATTTGATTGATTTTTGCATCATAATTTATTTCTACTAATATTGACTGACGTGCTTTGCTTCTAATGCGCATCTGTATTCAGTGACATCAATTTCTAGAACCTCATCTAAACGTTGCCTAGCTGTGTGCTTAGGAAGGATGCAGTAGAATGGAAGACACAGCACTGTTGGTAGAAGTGTTAAGAGAATTTAGCAAAGATCATTTTTGTATGTTGTTTCTGTATATTAGTGTGCATACTCGATGTGTGTAATATGATGACTTGATATACATACTCACAGTAAACTGATTACTGCCACCAAGAAAATTACTATGGTTGTCATATGGTTACCTTGATGAGTGTGTATATGTGTGTATGCATGCATATGTATGTATATAAATGTGTGTGTATATCTACTTATTGAAAAATCTACTGTCTTGGCAACTTTTTAGTCCAGAATATATTATTGCTATCATTAATAATAGTATAGTCAGCATACAATATCTAAACTCATTCATCCTCCATTTCCGCAGGTTTGAACCCTTTGTTCTATTTTTTCCCCACTCCACACCCCCACGTACTGCTAGTCATTCATCTGCACTCAGGTTTGATTGATCTGACCTTTCTTATTTCCTTAGATTCTACATATATTCACATCATATAGTATATTTTTCTATCTGGATTATCTCACCTAGCATAATACCTCCCAGTTTCTTCCACAAATGACACTATCTCCTTTTATTAATCTATATTCTTATAAGCAAATATGCCACAATTTTTCATAATTCCTTCTTTCATGAAAATTTAGATCATTCCATATCTTGACTACTGTGAATAATGCAGTACTAATATAGGGTGCAGAGTCCTCTGTCAGCTATTATTTATGTTTTCATTTGGAATTACTCAGCAAAAAAAGTTGCTGAGCATAGGAGTTCTATCGTTAATTTTCTGAAAATCATACATACTGTTTCCCATAGTGTCTACACCCACATCCTCACCAACACTTTCTGGCTGTTAGGTTTGTGACAACAGCTATCCTAACAGGTGTGATGATGCGGCATTGTGGTTTGGATTTGCGTTCTCCTGATGAAAATGACACTAAGCATCTCTCACAAATGCAATGGTCTTCTCACTTTACTTTTTGATAGGCTGTTACTGGCAAAAGGAATGCTATTGATCCGAAGTTTCCTGAGAAAGAAAAGTCCAGGACCAGATGGCTTCACAGCTGAATTATCCTGAACACTCAAAGAAAAATTAATACCAAGTCCTATTAAGCTTCCAAACTTTAGAACAGGGCATACTTCCAGCGGTATTTTATGATGACGCTATCTCCCTCTTACCAAAGCAAAATGACACTATAAGAAAATGAAAGGGCAATATCTTTGATGAACATCAATCAATAATCTTAAATAAAATACTGGCAAATCATATTCTGCAACATATCAAGTGGGATTTATCTGTTTAAAGAATATGGCTTGACATTTACAAACTAACCAATGTGTGTCCCATTAACAGAATAAAAAATTAAAACCAGCTGGGAAGATGACTCAGTGGGCAAAATGCTTGCTCCACAAGCATGAGGACCTGCGTTCAGATGCCCAGAACCTATTTAAAATGTCAGGCGTGTTGGCATACACCTGAAATCCCTATGCTGGGAAGCAGGAAGGAGGATCCTCAGGCAGGTTGGCTGGCTAGTCCAGCGAAGTTGGTGATTCTGGGGGACCTTATCTGAAAATTAGGAGAGAGAGCAACTGAGAAAGAACTCCAACATTGGCTGCTGGTCTCCACATGCACACCACATGTGTGCACATACACATACATGCATGCACATCACACATGTGCACACGCACACACACTTGCTTAAAACCACATTGCCATCTCAACAGGGGCAACAAAAAAGCACTTAACAAAGTTCAGCATCCTTTAATGATTAAAAAGCCTTCACAAAATAGCTATAGGAGAAAACTTACGAAAAGCCCACAGATAACATCATAAACAATGGCAGAAACTGAAATTCTTTCCCTACAATCTGATGTAAGGCAAGGACATTCCCTCTCTTCCGTTCTATTCACTATAGTACTGGAAGTACTAGCCACAGTAACTGCTCTGACAGTCTGGTTCCCAGGAAATGGACACTAGATTTCATGTGCCTATCATCTTGTAACAGAATTTGAAACAGCTATGCATCGTTTAGAACTACAAAAAAAAATCAGCAAAGCAGATGGCTTAAAGCACTACAAATGTATTGTGTTGCTGCTTTGAAGGCTTGAAGTTGGAAATCAAGGAGTCAGAATGGCTCATTCTCTCTCTTTCCCTCTCTCTCTCTCTTTCTCTTTCTCTCGCTCTCTTTTTTCTCTCTCTCTTTCTCTCTCTCATCTGTACAGCACTGTGAGTGTACATTATACCACTAACCTGTAAACCTGGAGAAGTTAAAATTTTGCTATTTTGTATTTTACTACAATTTTGTACTAGTCATGATTTTCGAGAGGGACATGGCCAATAGAATGAATATTATTATAAAGGAGCTCTATTAGATTGGCTTACAAGATGCTGAGAAGTCCAAAAATATATATCTGTCTGCAGGCTGGAGAGTCAGAGAACCTGATGGCTACTCAGTCCACAAGGCTAGATGCCCCAGCATCCCAACCTGGTCCTGAAGGGCCCTGGAGGGTTCCTGGATGGCCACTGGTCTTCAGTGCACGGAAGGCCGATGAGGCTGGGTTCTGACATCTGCAAAGGACTGTAGCAACCGCGTGCTCTTGGATTCTTTAGTTCTAGTCCACCCTGGAAGGGCCGCCTCCTCTGAGGTCATGACTTCCTTCCTCAGTTACCCCTTTCTGGAAAGCCCCTAAAACATCTGCTCAAGAGGTGTGTCTCTTACTTGATTCCCAATCTAATAGAGTTGACCCCAGAATTTGTCGCAGAGCCTGGGCATGTGTGCTGAAAGTACATTGACTGCTCAAATATAAGCCCAGTGAACATGGTTTGGGGGAAGGGAAAGAGGAAATAAAGCTAGTCACATGTGAATTGTATCTGTTGTAATAAGCAGGTAAAAACAAAAAAATGATTATTTTTCTTTTCCTTTGGTCAATGCATATTAGAATTTGAACCACCTGGGGATCCTTTATCAAAACTATTCTTGATGAATATTTATAATTGATTTAAATTTTATTGAAATAATTCCTTAAGAGGGGTTTGGGTTAAAGCATGTTATCGGTAAATTGTATAAAAGATATTTAATGAAATGTGAAATCCAAGAAGGATAATGAGTTATTTCCCAAGTGGTGGACATCTGTTAGAGCAGGTTTACCTGTCTTGCAATTATGAGATTTCATTTTGAAGGATCCTTGTGTTGTAGTAACTGTTCAAGTCTTATACTAACTGCTATTCTTGGCCATCCCAAAACACTAAATTTGTGTAATTGGAGCTTCCTGCTGTTACCCAGAAATGGTGGAAAATATATTGTTTCATAAAGTTTTGGAAAAATAAGCTTTAAAAAAGAATTTATCGAGCTGGAGAGATGGCTCAGTGGTTGTTATGTGTATTTGCCACTTGCCTGAAAAGACTAACAACCTGAGTTTGATTCCCGAGTATCCACATAAAGCCAGATGCACAGTGGCTCATTCATCTGGAGTTTGTTTGCAGTGGCCAGAGGCCCTGACATACCCATACTCCTTCCCTCCCCCACTCTCCATATATGTATATATATACATATATATCATGTATATGGATATATATATATATTATATATGGGTATGGATATATATATCCATATATATGCCTGCAAATAAATAAAAAATAATTTGTCCGGATTCTAAGAAAATTAACTGTAAATTTTTCTTTAAGTATTCATGAGTTGTTTGACTGCATTGAGGTTTTGGAAGATTTCAAGGAGGATCTACATTCGGTCATCCACCTCCTCACTCTCCTTCCTTTTCTCTCCTCCCCTTCTTCTCCCATTGCCCTGGGCACTTTAAATTCTACCTCTTTTATTACAGAAATAAGTATTTTTCTAAGCAGAAGGACTTCCATTTCTGGAGGTTTCTATTTGAAAATAAAATTATATCCTTATGAACACAAGTTGGATTAACTTTCTAACTTTCTTGAGCAAAGAATATCTTTGACAAGTATATGTATATTTTTGTAGGAAGCATAAGATAATAATCTTAAATCAGACAGCCTTCAATCTCTATGTGTATAATATTAATCCTAAGAAAATTATAGCACCATAGATAGGACATGTCAAACATTAATTTTTCCAATAGCTCTGTGCTATGTTCCAGTAAAGATAGAAAAGGAAGAAATGTTACCAAGACATTAAAAGAGAGCCTCTAGCTTCTGACTGCTAAATTAGCAGTGTATTCGGAAGCCATGCCGGGTATCTGAAAACAGCAGAAATGAAAGCTGCCTCCCTTCTAATTCAATGTTGAGCTCCCAGGAGTGGTTTCCTGTCAGAGTTGGATCGTGTATTATGGAGACAAGTGTTGGCAAGCTTCCATGAGATCCATATAAGCTTTTATCTCTTCCCTAGATCAGGTCATGTGACCAATAACTAGCTCCTTACATAGGCTTTTACCATCCTTTTAGTAATACACGTGGTGATTGAGTTCACGCCCATAAATCTAGTCCCAAGTTACCATCCCACTGGGTTTACATGCTGATTCCCAACCACCTACCACACTTGTGCATTAATGTTTCTGAGAGGTTCTTCTTGCAGGTATCCTAAAAGCTTTCTCACATATGAACTACGTCTTCAAAATCCTTTTTCTTTCTCAATAACTGATAATAGTTGGCATAGCTTAACGATTCAACACAAAACGCTAACATACTCCAATATGTCACTGAGCCAGCAATATTGTTAATAACATGGTTGGCCTCGTCTCTCTTATTGTTATCTGTATAGAATCATGAAACATCAGTACTTGAAGATTAGTTATTAAAAATGGTTAATGCAAGGGCTTCAAATGCTCATCCATATTTTTAGCCGAGATGTGTTTCTAGCATGCACAGTTTTTATTCATGTTTGAGATTATCTGCCACACTTAAAGGCATAGAGATTACATCAATACTTGAAAGTCTAGGGCTGAAGAGATGGCTTAGCGGTTAAAGCGTTTGCCTGCAATGCAGAAGGACCCAAGTTCAATTCCCCAGTGCCCATGTAAAGCCAGATACACTAGAAGGCGCATATGTCTGGAGTTTGTTTACAGTGGCTGAAGGCCCTGGCATGCCCATTCTCTCTCTCTCTCTCTCTCTCTCTCTCTCTCTCTCTCTCTCTCTCTCTCTCTCTCTCTCTCTCTCTCTCTTGTAAATAAATAAATAAATGAAATATTTTTAAAAATATTTAAAAGTCTAGCAATGTGAGTTGGCGGTCCATGCATCCTGGAAGCTGCCTCCCCCTGTGTTCTCCACAGCAATCCTCACCACATTGAGCTGGCTGATGTCACCTGCTTTGTTTATCTAGGAATATGCCTGGATTTTGTACAGACCAGAGAATTGGGCTGCTTTGTTTTTAAGATTGGAAAACATGAAGCTTGACACCTTGAATCGTGCTCCTAAGAACAAACAGCAAGCAAGTGACAGAGTTCCTGGAGTTGCATCCTGTTTCAACACAAATTTTCTTGGGGACTTCTTCTCAAAGAAATGCTCCCATGGTCTAAAAAAAATGCAGTTTGAGGAAATTGGCTCCATCTATCTCACCTTCGAGGGTTGTTTTGTGTGTGCTTTCAAGTTTTGAAGTACTTTGTTAGCTCTAGTTATTTCTCAGCGGATTGTACCATGTAATTTATATAATAAATGAGGAAAATGTTCAACTCAAAATATATTTTTTAAAAATTAGTTCATATTCAATATTGCATTGCATAAGTCTTATATGCATTAGTTATCGTTACTAAATATACTTATATCTGTTTTAAAATATCAGTGGTCTGACAAATGCACTTTTCTATTTCTGAAACTATTTTGAATAATGATTGTGTCTTTGTAATATGATCTATTTAGTTATCTATTAAAATAATGCCTTCTTTGTATTCATAGTCAGAAAACACTTTTGAAAACTAATGAAGTTTTTGCAAAAAAAAAGAGCATGCACATCAGTTTCTAACACTGATCATCCAAAATATCTATTTATAGTAATGAGAGAATGACTAAAAGCTATTATTGAACTTACAGAAGAAAAACCTGCGTATCGCCACTCAATCACTAAAGTGTCACTCAACCTTGCAATGGCTTGAGTCATTGGTACAAGAGCACATGAATAGAGCTTGGTACAAGTTGACTTTTCTGGTAGCATTTTCAAAATATTTTTATTTATTTGTGAGCAGAGAAAGAGAGAGGAGAGAGAGACGGTGAATATGAGTGCACCAAGGCCTCTTCTGCTGCTAATGAACTTCTTGCACTGCTTTGTGTATCTGGCCTTATGTGGGTGCTGATGAATCCAAGCCAGGCCATCAGGCTTTGTATTCAAGTGCCTTTAACCACTGAACCATCTTCCCAGCCCTCTGGTAGCATGTGTTTAAATATTCACTCTGAACTTCTGATACCGATATCTTTTTTCATAGCCTAAACACTCAACTCTTCTTTGATCCTAAGGAATAATTTATGCCTCCTCAACATTCTTTTTATTACCTACTTTATCATTGCTGAGACAAACTCCCTGAACAGAAACGATTTTTGGAGGAAGAGTTATTTCAGCTTTGCAGGTCGAGGTTGTATTCCATCAACACGGGGAAGACATGGCGAGCTAGAAAATGCAGCAGCTGGCCCCACTGTGCCCAGTGTCAGGAGAGATGAATGCTGATAGCCAGCCAGCTCTCTGTTCTTTATCCAGTCCAAGACCCCAGCCCATGGAACGGTGCCGGCCACCATTAAAGTGAGTCTTCCCACCTCAATGAACCTACTCAGAAGTCAGCCTGATTTAGATAATCCCTCAAAGCCATGCTTCAGAAGCTGACTTCCCAGGTGACTAGAGGTCCTACCAAGGTGGCAATTAAGAGAAATGATGATCACATGGCCTAAGCTAGGAAGTAAGACATCAAAATAAATCTAACTGGTACATGTTAGTTTCAAGCATACTTATTAAATTTTTGATGCAACTGTTTTAGAATTATAGTAACTAAAATGGAAAAAATAAATCTAGGTATAACATTTTATCAACATACAGAGACAGCAAGACAGCTTGACCGTTATTGGCCCATCAATCCCAGGGTTAATAATCAGTTGGGTTCGCCCATCATAAGCCCGGAAAGTAGGCTGAGGAGAAAGGAAAAAGTGAGTTCAGAATGTCGTTCCCATGGCTCCAACTCACAAACTTACACTGACAAGAGTATGTCACTTGACCAAAGGCTTCTGCTCTTCTCTCCTCTGAGAAAACAGACAAGGGTAATGACAGAATAGAGTGACACCCCAAGACATTATAGTGTCACTGGCAGTTAAATGGAAAAAAGTATAGGCAAAGGGCAAGTGTCTGTGCAGTTCCTTTTTCTCGCAATGGTGACCATGACATCACTGACGAGATCTCGTGCTTTCTTCTCATAGCCCCAGAAACCATGCTGTGATCATAAAATGAAAGATGCCTAAGAATGACAGTCTCCACAGTAACTTGAAAAAAACTTCTCATCTCCAGCCTGAGAGAAATTACAGTTACCAGGCAAGAAAGAATCGATTGAACGTGTAGCACATGTGCAGATCTATTAGCTTCTCAGCCCTAACAGGTCTCTATATGGAAGAATACCACTCAGGAAGGCGTGAGACTCTAAGACACAGGGTGGGGAGATTTTAACAAATAGGGACAAGAATGAGAATTTTGAACCTGCAAATGTCATTCTCTGAAGTCCTGCCCTCTAGATCTATCTGCATTAAAAAAGAAAAACCTTGCTCTCTCTCTCTCTCTGTCCCTCTCTCCTCTGTCTCTCTCTGTCTCTCTCTCTTTCCTTTCTCGCTCTCTCTCCCCCCATGACTGACTGCTGCTCACACAACGCATAGCCCTCGAACCCATGGAGCAGTCCAACAATTCTACTGAGGAGCGCCCTCATTGGAATGGGGGCAAGGAGGAGGGAAACAGTGGTACCAGCACATGAATTGTGTGTGTCCCCCACAAACAAATGAATGTGTTCTGGGTAATTGATCATCAGCTGATGGCAATTTGGATTTTACAACCTTGATGGAGCTGTGTTGTTGGGGGCGAGTTTATGGGGTTATAAGCCAGCTTCCCCTTGCCAGTGTTTGGCACACCTTCCTGCCGCTGTTTGCAGTGCTGTGGCAGCGGTGATGTCCAGCCCTCTGCTCATGCCATCGTTTTCCCTGCCAGGATGGAGTCTCCCCTCAAGTCCGTAAGCCAAATAAACCCATTCCTCCACAAGCCGCTTTTGTTTGGGTTCTTTCTGCGCAGCAACTAGAAAGCTGACCACAACAAATGTAATTAAATGAGTCATTTCTTAGAAGCAGAAGAGGAAGGGGAGGAGCCAGTGGAAGAGATGGGACAGATGACAATTGAAGACAAGACCGAGATCTGAAGTGTGAAAAACACTACCACTATTGGTTTTAAAGGAAATCACAGGCGGGGAATTGTGGAAGCCTCAAGAAACTGATAATGATTCCAGCTGACAACTATCAACATGGAACCTCACTCCTAGAGCAGCCTGGAAATGAATTCTGACAACCCAAATGAGCATAGAAATGGAATCACCCTAGAGCCTCCAGAGAGTGATATATCCTTGCCAAAAACTTGATTTCAGCCTTAAGAGACTAAAACAGAGAGCTGACTCTGCTGTCATGGATAGACTTCTGACAGAAGAAACTCTGAGATAAGAAACAGGTCTTATCATGAGCCAGTAAGTTTATGACAAGATACTATATCAGCAAAGAGGGCTGTGGTGGTTTGATCCAGTGTCTCCCATAAACATATGTGTTATGAATGCTTGATCCCCAGCTGATGGCAATTTTGGAATTGGAACCTTGTTGGAGGTGTGTTGTTGGGGGCGGGCTTATGGGTGTTACAGCCTGTTGAGCCTTGCCAGTGTTTAGCACTCTCTCCTGTTGCTGTTGCCCACTGGATGTTGGACAGGAGGTGATATCCAGCCTCCGCTCATGCCATCATTTTCCCTGTCATGATGGAGCTTCCCCTTGAGTCTGTAAGCCAAAATAACGTGACTTGAAACAAGGAAGTGAACTCAATTAGGCCTCCATTAAGTCCCCTGCAAGTTAGACTGTAGAAGCTCAGTCGTCAGAGAAGACAGTGGCCATCTAAAACACATCACTTTATATACCAAGAATAAATGACTTTCTCATACATGCTGTTCTGTGTCTGCTCTGATTCCCATGGTGACTTGGTGGTACCTAGATGGTGTGCTGGAAACATGATGGAATGCTGTGATTGAGCCTTGGTCAGTACTGGTGGACCTTGAACACTCGTCCATGACCTTGCCATGATGGTGATGGTGTGAAAATCTACTCTGTTCATTCTTCTATTCTGTTCTGTTCTATACAGACATAATCCATGATTTGTGGTTAGATTATTGTGTTACCTCATGTATGAACCCATTAACGCAAGCCCAGGGAGCTAGAAGGAAAACAAATAATGGCACATCCTATTGTGTACTTGGTACAGAAGGGTTCCTCTGGGGTGGGGGGTCACCTTGCATGAGAAGACACATGCACCATACGTTTTCAGACCCTGAGAGATGGACCTATTCCTCACTCTCTCTGGTTTACTGAGCACCAACCCTTCACTGTTATTCCATCCAAATTTAAGAGGATTAGATGAATATACGCATTTTCTCCTTCCAAGAAAATTGGACAATGGAACATGCCAGCTTATAATTTGCCCACTAGCAGGATTTCTCTTCTCCACCATCCTTCGTGGCCATCTGAGATGTGATTATTGGCAGAGAATCTAGTCCCTGCTGGTGCATAGCCCGCCTCCTTCCTCCTCTTGTCACCTGAGGAAAGGTCTATGCAACCAAGACAAGAGTTAAACAGAGCTACGGCTACAATGAGAGCAATAAGAGTAGGCAGCTAGAGTTTAGTAATTGTAGGAGTTACTTATCCTATAAAGTTTTCAACTGATGACTCTCTAAGCTCTGTTACCTCAAAAATGCAGCAATTGACAAAGCACCTGTATAAGCATGACTCAAACTCATGAAACCAAGTTTTCCATATCTGCTTGATTTTACATCTCAAAAAAATCTGTAAATGGATCTCATGTCCACATTTTTACTTTGCTTATATTCATGCCCTTCTTTCTCTCCTCTTCCCCATTCCCTCTCTTGCTGATCCCTTTCTTTCCCTACAATAGCCCCTACCCTGCCCTCGTGTCTCATATATTCTCTGTGTGTCTCCTCTCTCTCCCTCTCTTTCCTTCACCAATGTCCCCTCCCATAAGATCTCATCTTCACTTTTCTAGTTTCATAATCTACAGAGAGATAAGGAGGAAAAGAATGTGGTATTTGTCTTTCTGAGTCTGGTTTATTTTACTTAACATAATAAATTTCAAGTTCCATTTACTTTCTACAAATGCCATGATTTCATTTTTATTTATGGCTAAGTAAAATTCCATTGTATATATGTGTGCCATACATTTTCTGCCATTCTTCTATTGTTGGACAAGTCTGGTTCTATTTCCTAACTATTGTGAACAGAGCAGCACGAAACATGGATGTGGTATGATGTAGGAGTCCTTTGGGATAACCAGGAGTAGTATAGATAGATAGTATGGTAGTCTTAGTTCTAGGTTTTTGAAATAAACTTCCATAGTGATGTGCATAGTTGCTGCACAGTTTACAGTCCCAAAAGCAGCCAATGGGGGTTCCTTTTCCCACATCATTGCCAGGATTTGCTGTTGCTTGTTTCATTGATTGATATTGCTGGGATGAGATGGAATCTCAAACTAATTTTGATTTGCATTTCACTGATGGCTACAAATGTTGAACATTGTTTGAAATATATATTTATTAGCCATTTGTGTTTCCTCTTTTGAGGACAGTATATTCAGTTCATTAGCCCACTTATGGATAAGAAAGTTTCTGTTTGGGGTATTATTTTTTGTAATCCTTCATATATTCTAGATATTAACCCATTTCTGATATGCAATTGGCCAAATTTTTCCCATTCCTGTAGGCTGTCTATTCACCCAAGAGATTATTTTCTTTGCTCTTGTAGACACGTTTTAGTTTCATGTAATTACATTTTTCAGTTGTTGGGGATATTTCCTGTGCTTTTAGTGTCCTTTTTAGAAAGTTTTTGTTATGATTGCCAACAACTGGATGACTGTTAGGCTGGACGGATGACTCAGTGGCTAAAGGTATTTGCTCTGCAAGCCTGCCAGAGTTTGGAATTCCAGCCCATACAATGCAATGTGTCACACATGTCTATAAACCCCAATGCATCTACAGCTATGGGAGGCAGTCAGGCAACAAGAAATAAGAAGTGTGCCAGGTGTGGTGGTGCACGCCTTTAATCCCAGCACTCGGGAGGCAGAGGTAGGAGGATCGCCATGAGTTCAAGGCTACCCTGAGACTACAGAGTGAATTCCAGGTCAGCCTGGACTAAAGCAAGACCCTACCTCGAAAAAAAAAAAAAAAAAAAAAAA
>PVHP010046936.1:0-13085 GCA_004024765.1 Zapus hudsonius
AAAAAAAAAAAAAAAAAAAGATATACAATTGACAAAAGGACAAGTATTAACTGAAGCTGTATTAAACATTCTTTTAAAAAAGAAAAACAAGGGTTGGAGAGATGGTTCAGTGGTTAAGGCGCTTGCCTGCAAAACCTAATGACCCAGGTTCAATTCCTCAGGACCCAAGTAAACCAGATGCAGAAAGAGGTACATGCATCTGGAGTTCATTTGCAGTGGTGGAAGGCCCTGGTGGGCCCATTCTCTCGGGCTCTCTTCTCTCTCACTGTTTGCAAATAAATGAATAAAAATATATTTTTCTAACTAGATCCAAGACGGAGAGCTGGGATCTTTTTTAAAAATATTTATTCATTTTCAAGCAGAGAGAGAGAGACAGAAACAGACAGAGAGCATACCAGGGCCACCACCTTGTGGGTCTGGCTTATGTGGATCCTGGGGAATTAATTCAGGGCCTTAGGCACTGGAGGCAAGTGCCTCACCCGCTGAGCCATCTCTCCAGCCCAAATAAAAATATTTTTTAAAAAAGCAGGGTGTAGGGCTGGAGAGATGGCTCAGTGGTTAAGGCACTTGCCTCCAGTGCCTAAGGCCCCGGGTTCAATTACCCAGGACCCACATAAACCAGACCCACAAGGTGGTGGCCCTGGTATGCTCTCTGTCTGTTTCTGTCTCTCTCTGTCTCTCTCTCTCTCTGCTTGAAAATGAATTTTAAAAAAAAGCAGGGTGTGGTGGCTGGAGTCTCAGCACTTGGGAGGCAGAGGTAGGAGGATCACCATGAGTTCAAGGCCACCCTGAGACTACATAGTGAATCCAGGTCAGCCTGGGCTAGAGTGAGACCCTACCTTGAAAAGAAAAAGAAAAAACCCCAAGTGAGGCCTAGTGACGTCAGGGCACCTTTAATCCCAGCACTCAGGAGACGGATATAAAAGTCAGAGGCCAACCTGGGACTCCATAGTGCATTCCAGCTTGGGCTACAGTTGAGCTCCTGCCTCAAAAACAGGAAAGGAAAGGAAAAGAAAAAGAAAAAGAAATAGCAAGGACTCCGAGGAAGATACTGGGTGATATAAAAAAGGATGAGCAATTCGATGAGTACAGTGTGGAAATAGGGTAGAAAACAAAGTCCAACACAAATGCTGGTTAATGCCTGAGCCACAACTGTTAATCTTGGTAACTAAGAGTCACTATAAAGAAAGTTCTCTCTCCCTCAAATAAATAACAGTTTTTTAAAACTTAGCAATCACCACTATTCTGAGAAGAAAAATGGCCAAGAAAACGTAGCTAATACTGAAGGGTTTCCTACATACTTCCTGCTCTGGAATGCAGAAAACACAAAGAAACAATGGATTAAGCAGAGTAAATTGGCTAAAGGTATATTTTGGAAAAACAAAATGAGTTACAGTAAACATAGTAATTAGAAAAGTTCCTAGCCACTCAGGAAGCAGACACAGGAGGATCACCATGAGTGCAAGCCCACCCTGAGACTACATAGTGAATTCCAGGTCAGCCTGTACCAGATGGAGACCCTACCTCAAAAAACAAAACAAAGATTATAGAAGTCAGGTTCTTAAAAATGCCTACAAGAAAGTGAACTTCAATGTCATGTAAAATATAAGTCACTTTCAGCTGCACTTTCAGAGTCCCCAGCGCTCAGCTTACTCCTCCAAAATCTTTGCTCTCCATCTGCTCTGAGCACCAAGACTCCAAGACCAAAACAGGACATACCACAGGGACTCACAGACATGACTTTTGTGGCCTAGTGATCCTACTTATCACACAGGGCGCCCACCCATCTACAAACCTTCCTTCCTTCCTTCCTTTTATTAAACATTTGAGAGGAGGGAGGGAGAGTGTATGGGCACATCAGGGCCTCCTGCCACTGCAGACAAACTTCAGACACTTGTTTCACTTTGTGTGTGTGCTGGAGAATCAAGCCTGGGCAGTCAGGCTTTGCAAGCAAGTGCCTTAAAACCACTGAACCTTCTCCCCAGTCCACTTTTTCTTTTTTTAATAAAAAAGTTTTTGCTTTTCAAAGCAAATAAATCATTCAGTATGTGCTGTTGGCGATCAGAAAGGGAATGCTGACTACTCTGAACATGGGAAGGGCCTCAGAGCTCTCTTTCAAAGGCAAGCCGGAGAAGAAACTAGAATTTCTTTTTCCCTCAGCTAGCCACAGAAACTAGAACTGCTCTCTCCCAAAGCCAGACAGAATCCTTAGAAATACTGCTCACATTGCTCTACCCCTTCCTCTGCCTTTGTGTGTAGGCAACTGTAAACCCAGCACTTGGAAAATAGAAGCAAAAAAAAGAGGCTGGAGAGATGATAACTCAATGGTTAGAGGCACTTGCTTGCAAAGCTTGATGACCCAGGTTCAATTCCCCGCGTCCATGTAAAGCCAGACATACAAACTGGAGCATGCATGAGGAGGTCCTGGGGCATGCATATTCTTGTTCTCTTCCATCCTAGTACTAAGCTGGCCAAAACCCTGCTTACTGCTTAGCTTCTGAGATCAGACTACATAGTCGCAGACTCTCAGATTCTCCTCCCTCCCTCCCTCTCTCCTTCTCTCTCTCTCTCTCTCTCTCTCTCTCTCTCTCTCTCTCTCTCTCTCTCTCGTCTGCCTTGTTCTCTCATCTCTTTTTGTCTCAAATAAATAAATAAAAATATTTTTTAAAAAAGAGAGACTGGAGTGCTGGAGAGATGGTTTAGCAGTTAAGATACTTGCCTGCAAAGCAGAAGGACCTGAGTTCAATTCCCCAGGACCCATGTAAAGCACATGGTGGCACAGGTACCTGGAGTTCGTTTGCAGAGCCTAGAGTCCCTGGCACACCCATCCTCCATCTGCCTTTTCTCACAAATACATACATACATACATACATAAATAAATACTTTTTAAAAAACAAGAGAGGCTGGATAGATGGCTCAGCAGCTTAAAGGTGCTTGCTTGCAAAGCCTGATGGCCTGGGATCAATTCCCCAGGACCCACACAAAGTGGCACATGTGTCTGGAGTTCATCTGCAATGGCAAGAGGCCCTGGCATACCCATTCTCTTTCTCCCCCAACCTTTTCTCTGCCTACACAAGTATTGAAAAAAAAAAAAAAGGCAAAAACATAAAATCCTCTGACATACCTTGTCTGATAGTACTCAAATCTCATTAGTGGGTTCTGGCCCATTAGCTGAAAAAATGCTACCCAGGCAGACCTTGGCTGGGTTTCTCTCCTTCAGTCTATTACATTAGATCCTATCTTTTTGTCTAATCACGTCCTGCACAGTGTCTTCACTGATCCTGAGCATCTGTCTTGTTTATAGGGATGTCGGCTGTGGCCCTTATGATGAGCAAGGAAAGGTAAGATCATACTACACAAGTGACAAAAGCCTTGGGGATACAAAAATGAGTAAGGACCTTTCAGCTGTAAGAAACCAGAACCCAACGCAAGAATCAGACATGTGGGATAGATTGCTCAGTGGTTAAGGTACTTGCCTCCAGAGCCTACGGCCCAGGTTCAATTCCCCAGGACCCACATAAGCCAAATGCACTAAGTGGTGCATGTCTGGAGTTCATTTGCAGTGGCTGTAATAGTGAGATAAGAAAATTCTATAAAAGCTCACAAAAGTACAAGAGTAACTGGCAATGTACCCCTAGGCAAAACCTGAGGCTTAACCACCTGTCTGAGCAAGAGGGAAAGGCTGTGGAAAGGGATAGAGAGCTGAAAGGTCAGGCATGTTCTAAATAAGAAACAGTTCACAGTGGATGACTCGCACCTAAATGAGTCCAGACTCAAGAGAGGTAAAACCAGATTGTGAAGGACCTCTAGGGACATGCCCGGAAGTGGACTTTAGCAATAGGGAAACAAAACAGGTTAAAAAAATTTAATAAAAAAATTATTTCTTTTGAGAGACAGAGAAAAGGGCAGAAAGACTGTAGGGGCCTCCAGGGCCTCCTGCCACCGCAAGTGAACTCCTGACACATGCACTACTTAGTACATTTGGCTTTATGTGGGTGCTGGGGAACTGGTCCCAGGCCAGCAGGCTTTGCAAGCATCTTTAACCAATGATCTATCTCCCTGGCCCAACAAGCATCTTTGATACATTAAGCCATCTCTCCAGCCCCCAAAACAGATTTTAAAAAATATTTTCAATTTATTTAACTAATTTATTTGCAAGCAGAGAGACAGACACATGGGGGGAGGAGGTAGAATGGTCGTGCAAGGGCCTCCAACCACTGCAAATGAACTCCATCTTTTGTGCATCTGGCTTATGTGGGTACAGGGGAATTGAAACTGGATGCTTAGGCTCTGGAGGCAAGCACCTTAAACGCTGAGCCATCTTTCTAGCCCCGCCAAATAGCACTAGGAAGCTGAGACAGGAAGATCAGAAGTTCAAGTAGCAAGACTACTTAAAAGGGGGGAGGGGGATGCAAACTATACCAACCCATCTGATTCTCCAAAGAGCATGATGCTATTTCCTAGCCAAATCAAATTTATAGTGAACAAAATCCCTGCTAATCTGACAATCTTTTCCCCTCTGCATAAAAAAATTGTACCATCCGGAGGTACAGAAATACCAAAACAGGTGTGCCCAATATCCTTTACAGTCTCTTATTTACCGAGGGTACTTCCATTCAGTCTCTTTGTTACTACTTCTCTTGTTTCTTGTTTAAACTCAGACTGAAAATTTGACTTTAAGTGAGAAAAGAAATATAGTGGTTTAAAGTAATTTCTTGTGGGGATGCACCCCCTAAGTACAAGGAAACTAGAGATGCTAGTCTAGCAATCAAAGGTTTACTACTTAAACCAACCCAGACAACATTGCAAGAGATGATTTGCAAGTAAGTAATTCCCAATGTTAAACTCACTGCAAAAGCTCTTGGTGTTTAAGGTTTTTTCCAGCTTCCTCACTGAGAAACTTGACACAATTACTTGGCTCTTAATACTGCTAAAAAGTAAACAGTTTAAACAGCATACAGAACCAAGTGTTACTTTAAATTCACAAGGGTTCTTGTTCAATACAGCTGTCCATCTTTTTCGATGGAAGTTTTTGTGAAGCACCAGCCAAGGGGGAGGGAGGAGTGATTTAAAGGGCTTCCTGGTATATAATTACAGGCAAGTTTCTACAACTAACCTAGGTGGGCAATCGAAAACTTTCCCTTCAGTTGTCATGTGAACCCCATAAAACTGGAAGCAAGTTTCCGGTGTATTTGCAGCAGCTACTTCAAAGCAGAAAACTACGTCCTTCCCCCATATAAGAGCAGCAGCATCCTTAGTTACACACAAAAACACAGGCCAAACCAGAATAACACAACCGAAACCAGAACAGAAATCTTTTTTGGCCTGAAACTGGAGAAGCTATTAATAAGCAACTGGGCAAAATTAAGCTTTCACATTAAAAAGTTTAACTTAGTTTAAAATGACGTGAGGCAGCCTTCTAAAGGGAACCAGGAAAGCGACCCGGACGGGGGCAGGGGGCAGAGAGCAGGGGACTGGGGGGCAGGGGAGGGGGCAGGGGCCTGGCCCTTCGCAGAGCAGAGCCGCAGGTACTCACACCGCAAGAGGCCAGCAGGAAAGCCATGCGCAGCGGGGCCGCACACCTCCAGCGGGGAGCGGAGCTCGAGGACCCCCTCGGCCCTCCCTCCCTCCCGACCCCTCCGTCACCGAGACGCCGCCCGATTGGCTGGCCCTGGCAAAGAGGCCCCTGGCGATTGGCCACGGGTCACCAGGTGAGCGGCTGGCGATTGGTGGAGAGGCGGGCGGAGGCCGTGGTCGGCAGAGTCTCCACACGGGTAGTCACCCCGGCGCCCCCGGCCTCGGATGCCTGGGGTGCCGAGACCCTGGTCTGGTCCGGCGGCTTAGGCGCTGAATGGCTTACTTCCGGAAAGTTGTTTTGGCCGGGCGGGCGGGCGGGCGGGCGGGCGGGGCGGGGGAGGAACCACTCCAGGGTGTGGGCAAGCACCGGCGGCCGAGGGTGGGAGGCCAAGCCGCCCCTAAGTTCTGTCCTAGGGGAGCTGGCCACAGGCACCGGAGGGAGATCGGCTTAGGGTCTGGAGGGCAGCCTCCCTTCCTGCTCTGGGCTGGGCACTCGGTTTGCAGGTCCACTGTGCCCCTCCCCCAGCGCCATCAAGAGCCCAGAGCTGCTGCTAGCTGGATGAGCAGCGCTCATGCTTCCAGTAATGTTTCCCTGAGATTGTTTCGAAATGGCTAACTTCTCCCAGGTTCAGGATCTCTTTCAGTGAACCATGACCAAGCCCCATAACACACAAACCCTGACCCTAGCAGTCCTCCCTTAGCCCATACTCAGCCCCCAAGGACTTCTTCGCTTCCGGCATGCGCTCTGGGTTCTACCTGTCCCCAGGTTCCAGAGATGATCTCTTGGAATGCTGTTAACTCTGGTCTTCTGAATCTACCTCATACATATGATGAAATGTAATCATTTTAAATATACAATTCCATGTTTTGACCAATAAATGAACACAAATAGCCACTACAATTAAGAAATAACAGTAGGGGGCTGAAGAGATGGCTCAGCTGTTAAGGTGCTTGCCTGCAAAGCCTGACCACCCAGGTTTGGTTTTCCAGTGCCCTTGTAAAGCCAGAGGCACAAACTGGCAAATGGAGTTCCTTTGCAGTGGTTGGAGATCCTGGTGTGTGTGTGCTTATGCTCGCTGGCTGGCACGCTCTCTCTCTCTCTCTCTCTCTCTCTCTCTCTCTCTCTCTCTCTCTCTCTTCTACATATTCTACATAGCTAATCTTATATGATGAGTGACCACTGTTGTAATTATTGTTTAGGGTAAAGACTAAATTATAATGATTAAGAAGCATAATGGGGCTAGAGAGATGCTCAGTGGCTAAGGCACTTGCCTGAAAAGCCTAATGACCAGTTTCCCAGTTCCCACTTAAAGCCAGATGCTCAAAGTGGCAAATGCATTTGGAGTTCATTTGAACAGCTGGAGGCCCTAGCATGCCCATTCTCTCTGTCTCTCTCCCATCTCTCTGTTTGCAAATAAATAAATAAAAATATTCTTAAAAATAAGTTACCTAAAGCCAGGGCTGGAGAGATTGCTCAGTGGTTAAAGGTGCTTGCTTACAAAGCCTGCAGACCAGAGTCCAATGCCCCAGTATCTATACAAAGCCAAATACACAAAAGTAGCCCAAGCATCTGGAGTTCAGGGCATGCTCCCTCTCTCTACTCAAATAATTTTTAATAGAAAAATTTAGGCCAAAATGCTGGGGATTAATTGACAAGAAATCTGTTAGTAAAAACTAGGCCAACTTCATCTATACCCATAAGAGGAAAAGAAAACTTTTATAATGCATTCATATATTGCCTTTAAAAATATTACTGAGAGCCCAAAAATGTTTACCTAGAAATCACACTCTGCAATAATGTCATCTCAGTGTAGATGACAAAAACAGAAAGCCAAAGAAAAGAATCAAATACACTAAAGGTCAAATCAGGTGACAACACTTCAGGCTAGCACTCTGTCCTGACAAGCAAAATACTGACCAAAGTGAAAATCAACAACTCTTTAGATCCACGAGAGACGTGTAGTCCCAAGGCAAACGTTCACTTCCCACACGGATGAGCAAATCAAGATCCAGAGAATCACACCTTACCAAAGCAGAACCCACAAGGGGCCACTTCCAGGGGAACAGTATAGGGAACCTGTCTGTTATAGATTGCTACAGCGGCTCAGTGTGGACAAACAGAACATACTCCAGGAGAGCAAAGAACTAGGGCCACTTGGGTTTTTTGTTTTTTGTTTTGGTGTCAAAACAGAGGAAAAGTCCTCTAGGTGTAGAAGAAGGTAGAACACCCCAATCCACCCCCTCTAGCAGTACTCTATATATATATATATATATATATATATATATATATATATATATATATATATATATATATATAGTGTGTGTGTGTGTGTGTGTGTGTGTGTGTAAAAATGAGACTTCATCATAGGACCACAAAATCCCTTTCCTCCACCCACAGGCATCACATTACTGGAAACCACTTTAGAACAGTTCTCTTTACTCCATTTGCTACATCTCGGTATCAAGAAAAACTTGTAAGACATATTAAATGGTGGATGGGGCTAAGCTTAAAAACTAGATGCAGATATGACAGGGATACTGAAACTATCAAACCAGGAATTTAAAATTCCTAAGTTCTATAATGAGCAAAGCAGACAACATGCAGGAACAGGTGGGCAATGCAAGCACAGAGATGTAGAGCTGGAGAGTCAAAAGGAAGTGTTAAAGAATGACTGATGGGCTTATTAGCAGACTGGACATCATTGAGGAAATAATCTTGTAACTGGAGGGTTTATAAATAACCCCAAACTGAAGCAACGAGTAGACAATAAAAGTTGTAATAGAGATGAGACTACTGGAAAAAGAAACAGAAAGGGGCAGGTGAAAAATCTGAAACAATGATAACAGATATTCTGGCAATTAGTGTGAGACAAATCAATGAATCTCAGAAAATACTAAGCAAGATAAGACCAGAAAAAACTACACCACGGTATATTATTTTCAAATTGCTGAATATCAGAGAGAAAGAAAAAAATTTGGGAGAAGCTCTAGGAGGGGGAAGAGTCCACTTGTGAAGAAGCAAAGTTAAGTTAAGAATTACATACTCAGCAATAAAATAAAATAAAGCCAGGTATGGTGGTGCACACCTTTAATACCAGCACTAGGAAGGCAGAGGTAGGAGGATCTCCAGGAGTTCAAGGCTGCCCCAAGGCCACATAGTGAACTCCAGGTCAGCCTGAGATAGAGCAAGACCCTACCTTGAAAATACAAAAAAAAAAAAAAATAAAAATAAAAGAATTGCATCCTCAGGAGCTACATGGAGAGGAAGAATGGAATGAAATGCTTAATGATGATGCACCAGAGGATGAGACTTGAACAGTTTAGCCTCCACCAAAGTTCAGGCCAGACTGGGCTCCGTGAGACACTGCAACCTAAAATTCTGGTTTGATTTTGAGACAGAAGACCATTATGTAGGCCAAGTTCACCATAAATGCACAAACCTCATGCCTCAGCCTCCTCGGTACTGGGATTACATATGTGAGACACAATGCCCAGTTTAACCTAGAATTCAATGGGATAGCACTTGTCTGGGATGCAAAAGGCAATGGGTTCAATCCGTAGCCTAGCAAGCAAGCAAACAAAAATAAAAGTCATAAACCCAATGTGGCAGTAATCATAGCACTCCAGAGACAGGAGGATCAGAAGTTCAAAGTCATTCTCAACTACAGAGCAGTTTGAGTCAACCTGCGTGTGATGGTTAGGTTTTGTTATCAACTTGATCATTTGAATTATCTTAGGTGGGTCTCTCTGAGGATGTTTACAGGAAGGCAACCAGGAGGGAGGACCCAGTAGGAGACAGTAGGAGGCAGGACAGAAGGAAGCTCAGGGAAGCTGGAAATTCATATCCCTTCCTGGGAGGGCAGTGCAAGAAGGAAATTCCAGAGACTCAAAAACCATTAAGTCTGGGATGAGGTTTCAAGATCCCACCTAAAGGCTATATAAAAGGGAAAGAAATCTCTGTCTCCCCCTGCCTGCCTGCCTGCCTGCCAGCCAGTTTGTGCTTATGGTGCATCTTTTTGTTGCATTGGAGTGAAGCTTCCTCACCTTCCAGCATGGACTAAAGACCAGCAGCTCCCAGGAAGCTTTTAGGCCTTCAGTGCTGGATTGGGACTGCTGAGGCATCCGGCCACGTGGACTGAGCAGCGAGTGACTCTCAACTCTCAGGCTTGCAGACTACTATTGTGGGGCCACAGTGAGCTAATCTAATAAATCCCCCTTTTGTTTACTACAATTCTTTCTGTTGGTTCTGTTTCTCTAGAGAACCCTGACTAATACACTGGATATATGAAACCCTGCCTCAAAGATAAACAAAAATTTACAAAAAAGAAAAGGTTTAAGATGGAGAGATGGCTCAGCGGTCAAGGCACTTGCCTCCAGTGCCTAAGGCCCCGGGTTCAATTCCCCAGGACCCACATAAGCCAGACCCACAAGGTGGTGGCCCTGATGCGTTCTCTCTCTCTCTCTCTCTCTCTCTCTGTCTCTCTGTCTGTCTCTCTCTCTGCTTGAAAATGAATAAATAAAATATTTTTTAAAAAAGAAATATACCATGCTAACACTAACCAAAGGAAAATGGGATTAGCTACATTAATTTCCAACAAAGAAGACTTCAAAGAAAGGAAAGATAGAAAGAATAAAGGAGTCAATCAACCTAAAAAAATATAACAGTATAATCTGGATGTGTCTAACAAGAGCTCAAAATACACAGGGAAAAACTGGTAGAATAGCATGGAGAAATATGTGAACCCAATAATAGAGATGGAGACCTCTACAGAAATGAATAGATCCCACAGGCAGAATATCATCAGTAAAGATGTATTTGAACTCAATACCACCACTAACCATCTGTCATGGGCATGTATAAATTATCTGATCCAAGAATAGCAATGTTTTATTTTTTTTTTCCTCAATCTCCTAAGGACATTAAAGTCAAAAGTCACTATATGCTGGGTCAAAAACCGGGCGTGGTGGTGCACACCTTTAAACCCAGCACTCAGGAGGCAGAGGTAGGAGGATTGCCGTGAGTTCAAGGCCACCCTGAGACTACACAGTGAATTCCAGGTCAGCCTAGACTAGAGAGAGACCCTACCTCGAAAAACCAAAAAGAAAAAAAATAGGTAAACTGAGCACGGTGGTTCATTCTTGTAAATCCAGCAGATGGGAGGCTAAGGCAGGAGGATTGCTGTAAATTCAAGATTAGCCTGGCCTAAACAGTGAATGAAACCCTGTCTCAAAACAAACGTACATGGGCTGGAGAGATGGCTCAGTGGTTAAAGGTTGCTTTGTAAGCCCAACGGCTCAGGTTCAAATCCCCAGTACCCACGTAAAGCCAGATGCACATAGTGGCACATGCCTCTGCAAGAGGCCCTAGGCATGCCTATTCCTTTTCTCCCTGCCCCACCCTCTCTCTCTCTCTCTCTCTCTCTCTCTCTCTCTCTCTCTCTCTCTCTCTCTGCTTGTGAAAAAAAACCAAACAAATAACAAAACCAAGCATATAATCAAGCTTAAACAAAATTGTAGGGAAAGAAATCAGGTGCAGTCCAGGCGTGGTGGCACATGCCTTTAATCCCAGCACTCAGGAGGCAGAAGTAGGAGAATTGCTGTGAGTTCAAGGCCTCCCTGAGACTACATAGGTGAATTCCAGATAAGCCTGGACTAGAGCGAGACCCTACCTCGAAACCCCCCCCCCCAAAAAAAAAGAAATCAGGTGCAGTCTGCATTGATCACTTAACTTTATTCTGATTTATAAATTTCACTTAAAAACTTTGCATTACAAAATTTAATAAGATACCGAGCTCCTAGTTAAATGATAAGTGAAATTGCCTTATGAATCTATAAACTCTCCACTTTAAATGTTTCATCTTTTATGAAGTATAACTTCATATCATATTAGTAAGTTAATATGTGAGAGATATTAGCTTATTTATAGAGGTGTGGTTTAAATATTTATATTAAAATATTTTAAGCCTGTGCTATTTATGTCATTGTAATTTTTCAAAGACTCATTATTCATTATGGCTCTTCATCTACTCTAGACTGAACTCCATAAAGGTAAGAACTATGGTAGCTTTATTCATAACTACCCCTCTACAATTAAAACAGTGCATGGAATACAGTAAGTGCTCTAAAAAAAACTTCACAGAATAACTTCTGTATTCTCCATATGTCCTAGATTGAACATGCACCATTTAAAATTTTAACTTTATTTTTACAAAGGAAAGGCAGAAAAACATACACGATTTTCATAAAAATAGGCAGCTAAAATAAATTTCTAGCAATTATCTAAAAAAACTGAGTATCTTTTCTTAATGTCCAAGAATTCAAAATTGGTCAATATACCTAATACAACAGAATTCATCAGAAAAAATCTTCAACAATCTGTAGTTCTAAATTAAAAGCCACAAATTCCTGCCCTCAGTTCAGTAAAGGCAATGGCCCTGGTGACAGCCCTCAAGGGAATCTTCCCCATGAAGCCACTACTCCTTCTCAGCACTTCACCACAGAGGAGATGACACATCGGCTTTGCACTCATTCCCTTTAGGGTGGAGGGAGGGCTTAAGGAAGAAAAATAAAACACGCCTATTTTTCTGCATAATTTGAGGTTTTTTGTGAGGCAGTTTCATTCTAGCCAGGCTGGCCTCAAGCTCATAGTGATCCTTCTACCTCAGCTTCCTTCCCGCATGTTGGGATTCTAGGTATAAGCCACCATAAAACAAATGTTTTTCTACATAATACTTTAAAAAAATCTAATTAGGTTCTGATGTGTGTTGGATAAAAGTGATAAAGCTTAAAAAATTTAATTAGGCCAAGGGAAATGATATAATTGTTGTAAACAGATCTTTATGCAATGAGAAACCAGTATGCTCAAAACATCTGTATATTTGCTGGGCACAGTGGCAGACACCTATAATGAGACAGAAGGCCAACCTCATCAGGAGTTTGAGACTGATCTCCACCACACAGCAAGCTTGAAGCTAGCCTATGCTATAAGTCACCGTGTCTCAATGCCCTCACACACCAAAAAAGCAAAAAGAATTTAAATTTAAAGATTTCTATTAATCTGGAGGCCATTCCAGTTAACAAGGCACCTCAATATTAAATGAATTTCCTAAATGCACCTTAAACATTAGACCTGTGTGTTCATCTGTAACAAATTTAGCCGATATGCAATGATCATAACTAAGCACTTTCTTTTGTAAAAAGGCTTCACAATGGTTCCATTGTTTTTCCAACCTTGATGAAGACTATAATTCTACCATACCTTCCCTTAATACCATGGACTCTGGGTGAGATGTCATCGTATTTCTAGAGCGCTTTACAGCAACCTTCCTTGTTCCCTTAGCCATATTCTTACACAAGATACCATATCCTCTTTTTTAGGAGTTTGAGATAAATACTAGGAGGGCAAATTTATAAAATCACAGGACATTAGCAATGAAATTCTATTTTAATATCTACCAAAGGTGTACTCTACAAAGCAAAACTATATATGAACAATTACAAGCACTATT
>PVHP010046937.1:0-13094 GCA_004024765.1 Zapus hudsonius
TATGTTGGTAAGGCTCCCCCACCTCACCCTGCCCCTATAATCCTGCCTTTGTTTCCCTGTAATCTTGCATCTGTGGTTAAGCCCAGTAAAGACTGAGAATGGGTTCTATAGATATGGAAAGAATGTGCAAATGCCCAGGTTACTGGAAAAGCCTGTAAAGATTCCCTGAATTGTGATGTATGTTTGGATTCCTTTAAAGGATCTGCTGAACTTAGCTCTTGGCTTTTTTGCCTCTGTCCGGCCATGGATACGCACTTGAGCCCTGGGCATGCCTAGTTATTTTTAATAAAACCCTTTGCGTGTTGCATAGGAGAGTTGGTCAGAGTCTTCTTTTGAGTTGGGGGTCCGGGGTCCTAACATTATCTCTGTGGAAATTTCCCTCATTAGTCTCTTCCTGTTCTTTGAGTACAAAATCTTCAATTAAAGGCTGACTCTAATACTGTAACACTCTTATCTAGAACTGAATTATACTAGTCATGGCAAGGCTTTGCAATACTGTTTTACTGGCTAAAGATCACTTTAAGATAGGGTTGCCAGATGAAACACAGGACAGCAAGTTAGGTTTGATTTTCAAGTAAATTCTGTTTCTATCTACCTACAAATACTTCTGGGCATATATTGTAGTAAAAATATAAATTCAAATTAAGCTGGAAGAATTTTTGTTTGTTTTCTCTAGATTTTTAATTATTTTAAAATATAGCTAACTCTGTTAGTCTTCTTCACAGGTAGAGGAAAAGAGCATTTATGCAGCACTGCTGTGCTAGTTCACCTTGTACAAATCTTCCAGTATTCATTAAACTATCCTATTATATAGTGAAGAAATAATCTCTAAGATTTGTGTGAGGCCATAGAGATCATATCCAGGGCATTCAGAATTCAATCCCTGCTCCAGTATAAAACATAATACACTTTTCCCTCCACAGCCTGGCTCTCCTTCTGTTTCCTGTTTGCAGAACAGAAACTATAAAAATATGCCAGCTCTTGTTGCCCACTGTGCTTTATTATACTTCTGAATATAACTTTAAATGACAAAACTTTCAAGCATTTGTATGAAGAGTTTAATACAGAATCTCCATGTGCTCTTCATCCAGCTTCAAAAATTATCCCCATTTAAAAATTTTGCTTCATGTGTCGACCATCCTCCTACTCTTCTCTAGTGTGTTTTAAAATGAGTTCAAGATCACAAGTCATTTAATCTCCTATCCTATTATTTTCACAGTCTTGGTCCATAATTAAATACTTGACTAAACAACCATCTTTCCTTACCTTCAACCAGCAATTTCTTTATTTTCTGCTAATCCTGTTTCTTTCTGTCAGTCAAATTATTTCATTAACTTGGAATTAGGTGTATTTGTGAAGCCTATATTTTTCAGCAGTTTGGGATCTCTACAAGCTACTATGAAGATTTGACTATAGTTTTGTTTTATTAGATTAAAACATTCTTAGGAATATACAACCACATGGAGCTTAGCATAGTTACAAAAGAGTTTTATATTATTTTCAACAAAATGATGATCAAATAACATGAAAATTAACCTGAATCTTTTTCTCCATGTTTAGCAGAGTTAGCTAATATATATTAGAATTAAGCCAGGTCTAAACAATGGAGACCTATAATCTCTAGCTACATGGGAAGCCATGGAAAGATCATCAAATATTCAAGGTCTACATAAATTTGTAAACCAAGTTCATGGCCTCCCTGGGCAATGTACTAAGATATTTTGTTTAAAAAATTTCAAACAAAATGAAAATAAAAGGTGTAGAGAAATTGGCTAGAAGGCACAAGGCCTTGGATTCAATCCCTAGAAACATGAAATCAAAATGATGTTAAAATAGAATGAACTTAGCCAACCTATATAATTCATGTAGTATATAAACTGTCTCTGTGCTTATTCAGAAAAAAAAGATGGGGGAGGGAATAAAATGTACATTTTACAAACTGCTTAGACATTCTTTAATAAATAAAGTTAATGCTGTCATTAGTGGCAGCACTAAGCAAAACTTTTCTCTTTTTTTTTCCTATGGATAAGCACTCTTTGGGGAAATGAATATTGCTGCAGTCATATTGTGCTTTCAGTTAATGAGATGTGGATTCTATTTGTTAAAGTTTTATGGTAATGAAGCTTGTAATTTACTGTCAAAGTGGCTTGCTTTCCAAACATTCTCTTATTGCATTGCCTTTTTTTTGCATCAGAAACATTGATGTACTAATTTGTGTGTTTATGGCAGCAGATGTCTACCTTTCCTGAAAGGCTGCCAGAGTGAAGGGAAAGGACAGGAGAGAAACGAAGGTGTTTGGAATTTTCTGTGGGTAATAAATGAAAAAAAAAAGTCACAGCTTTTTAGAGACATCCAGGAGCTCATTATATATGTTATCTTTAATATCAAATATTGATCACAAAATCTGGTTGAATTACAAATATGCTAAGTGCTAACTCCTTTTATGCAGTATAAAAACTGAATCGCAAAATTTGTCATTTAACATTCAAGTGCTCTGGCAGGAAGTAGTTGAAAGTAGGTTCAGAAATATTTTCCTATCCTAAAAAGGCAGAGGGTTTTTCTAAGAAAAGCACATTGACTTTATTAAAAACCTGTACAGCACAGAACTTCTATATTCTGTGTTTTCTCCAGCTTTGAAATTTTAAGTCTCAGAGGAATAAAAATATTGCTCCTAAATTCCAACCCCACCTCTGTTATTGCTGGCTAAGGGAGCCTAGAAATCAGAAAATCTTGTGTTTTCCTTTTGAAGGAAATTGAAATATTCTAATCACAACTTTATCATCTATAATAGAGAACATAAAACCATGATTGTTTTGCAAACATCCTTATTAAACACAAATATTTATTTAACAGATGCAATGAGAAAAAATATATATATGAAGGGTAAGCTGTTTTTTCTGCTATCTTAATAGAAAATTGGAAGCCAGGAAGGAACAGAGTGGAAAACATGAATTCACTGATGGGATCTAGGAGGAACTGAGAGTCACTGTTGATTCCCTTAGTTTTAAAGCAGCTTGCTCACTTGAGGGAACTGAACACAGACCTGATAGTAAAGCATACTCAGTTCTACCTGTATATTGAGATGCTTCTGTTTGTGTATCCAGCCAAATACACAAGTGTGGGCTTTTTCAGCATTGTTCCTGAATATATCCAGCCTATTTTTAAAATATCTTTACAAATCTTGAAATGGTACCTCCATTTCCCTCCTCTCTATTAAAAATAGTCACTAAAACTTTCCAGAACATTTTTTTTTGATTTTTCAAGGTAGGGTCTCACTCTAGCCAAGGTGACCTGGAATTCACTATGTAGTCTCAGGGTGGCCTTGAACTCATGGCAATCCTCCTACCTCTGCCTCCTGAGTGCTGGGATTAAAGCCATGCGCCACTGAGCCCATGTACAGAACATTTATAATAAGCACAGTCCTACCCTCTAATAACTTCCAAATAGAGATATTTTTATAATAATTGCATAACCTGCAACAATAAATACCAATACTTTAAATTAATATTTACTTAAATAAAATATAATTTATGTAGGTTGGGTATTTGATACTGTGAGAATACTAAATTTTTTTTCATCAAAAATTTTTCTTACCAAGAGCCAGTTCAAACATAAGAACCCATAGCAGAAGCTTTTTCTGTTGAGGGGAAATTTAATTTTCATATGATATCTGGAATAAACATTCAACATACATTTATTAAATGATTAGCAATATTGTTAAATTTGAGATGTATTTAAAAGATAAAGTACCTCTGGGTGCGATGGCACACGCCTTTAATCCCAGCACTCGGGAGGCAGAGGTAGGAGGATTGCCATGAGTTCAAGGCCACCCTGAGAATTCGTAGTGAATTCCAGGTCAGCCTGGACTAGAGCGAGACCCTACCTCAAAAAAAAAAAAAAAGATAAAGTACCATTTCGACACTTAACATACATAATCTCTATATGAAAAGTTAAGGAGAAATATTTCATTTCACTTCTTCCTTTATTTCCTCTTATTTCTAAAAGAACCCTTCTTACCTCCTTGAATGCAGGTGGAGAACTTCTATCTTCCATTCTCCTTTTGAAAGGCAACAGATTATAAGTAAATAACAGTCATATGAAATAATGTGATTCTGCTTTTATTATTCATTGTGAATAGAAGATGCAGAAATTTAACACCAGAAAAATAAAACTGAATTTAAAGATTTGTAATGATAATTTACAAGTAATTATGACATTTTAAAATCTTTCTAAATGCTTAATGTGATTTTCTATATTTTGTGTTAAGTTTTAGTATCACCATATAAAGTAGACATTATTTTCTCTTTTTTTATTGTCCATAATGAGTTACATTATTTAATGGGCAAACAATGAGTTATTATCCCCAGTTCCCCAATGTCCCTCTTCCCCACTTTGCAGAGGACAGAATTGAAATACAGAGTGTTTAAGTAATGTAGTTAGAATTTTTGAGCAAGTTCAATGAAGAAAATATGTAGAAAGAGATAGTATATGTAAGAAGGATGAAGGAGGAAAATGACATGGGTATAAAGTGAAAATTTTGAGTACTTTCTTAGAGTGAGAGACTCATAGTGCTATGGTCAGTGACTTGTTTTTGTCTTAGCAATGTTGACAACATGAGATATCCTATTACTATTCTTAATGGTACTGATGAACTACTTGAAATAGTTGAAAGTCTCCAACAGCATAGATATACAAAAGAAGGAACATTTATGATCTATGGATAAAGACGCCCTCCTCTGGACAGTAATGGAAATGCACTGGACTTTAAAATAGGAAAACCTAAGGATGGGCAGGTGGAGATAGGCTTTACAGAGGCATATGACTTTAGGTATAGGGGAAAATTGAAAGTAAAATCATGCATATATGGCTTTGAGAAGATTAGCCTGACATGTAACCTGAAATGGAGAGGAACAAGCCCAATGAGGTTGGATTCTAAAGTATCGAAATTACAGAAAAAAAATGAGTTGTTAATAAAATCTAAGCATCATAGTTACATACTTGAAGCGATAACATACCTGGAATTTAGCCTCTAGGCACATGTAAAGTATAAGCATCTATATACTTTTGTTATTTTTATTATGTTGTATTTAACAACATGAAAATTTTTATATGATCCAAGTTAAGTTAAATCAGCTTTGATTCATAGAATAAAGTGAGACTTCTTTCTCTAAGACAGTAAATAATGTTCTTCCCAGTAAGAAGACAGTGTAATTAAACAAGATAAAAGAGCCATTTCATTAGAATCTTGATTTTCTGTTCTTGTCACTCAAAAATTACTATCAAATGATTGTTTTGTTAAAATCTACATGATGGAAGAGAGATTTAAATGATCTGAGAAACATAAACTTGGAATTACTTTTACTGATGTCCCATTGTGTGAACTAGTGCCTATCCCAGAACCTCTGTATTTTGTCTCCTTCACTTATAAAAATATGGAGAGTAGATACCAAGTGTCCTTTTAACCCTAATATCAAATGACTGCATAGAGTTAAACAACAACTCCAGTTACCACAAAGTAACAAAATTTAGTGCAGTTGAGTGTGGAAAGTCCCCCATAGCCTCATGCATTTGCAATTAAGCCTCATAGTTAATTTGCAGATGTTGGAGTCTCTGGGAGGTACAGCCTTACTAGAAAGGGTGTGTCACTGAAAAGAGACTGAGTTTTATTAGCCCAACCCTGCTGGGTATTCACTAGCTAGCTTACTCTAGCTGCTACCTCATAAGTGATGTAACAAAATGTGATGACTCTGCTATGCCATCCCTTGATTAAACTTCACCTTAAGACTGTAGGGATGTTTTGTTCCAAAAATGAGAAGGCAACTGCAACATTTAGAGTGTCCTTTTCTAAGAAAAAAAATATATTTTTATTTGTGAGGGGCCAGGAAGGGAAGGGTAGGAAAGGGAAGGAAAGGGAGGGGAAGAGAGGAGAAAAGAAGGGAAGAGGAGGGGTGGTAAGGGGTTTGGGTACATCAAGACCTCTTACTATGTAAATAACGGCTAGACACATGTGCTACTTTGTGGATATGTCTTTATGTGAATAATGAGGATTTGAACCTAAGTGGGTAGGCTCTGTAAGCAAGCACATTTAAGCACTGAGCCATTTCTCTAGCTCTAAAGTACACATTATGCTTTGGAACAGAGAAGGCTTCCCTGATGATATCTTGTGAAATTCCAGAAGGTCATTTTTTTGTCTGAGCATTAATTCTTGACATATTCCACCTTTCACCAATAATAACAATGTGGCTGTGCTGAATCCATCTCAATATGCAGTGAAGTGTTCAGCAAGGGACAGAAAGCTCCACCATGGCATGGAAGGGAATTATGACTCTTTAAATTAAAATGGTTTTGCTTATAACCTGTACAGACAAGCAATAGTTCTGTCTCTGACATGCAAAATTAAGTAGGATTGGAACCAAAGGATAGGGTAAATGATATCTGTGATTGGACTGGAAAAGCAAGCCAACGCTGCTATCTTGGTTTGAACTCCATCCAATTTCCTTTCATGGCTCTTGAAATTGTTGTTTCTTAAAGTTCAATAAAAATAAACATTATGGGCTGAGAAAAAGGCTAAGGTGTTTGCTTGGAAAGACTGCCAGGCAGGGTTGGATTCTCTAGTACATAAAGCCAGATTCCCAAAGTGGTGGGTGGCCACATGCATTTGGAGTTCATTTGCTGTGGCAACAGGCCCTGCCTGACACATCTATGTGTGTGCTCTCTATACCCCCTCTCTCATAAATAAATAAAAGATATTTAAAAATTGGAAAGCCTGATGGTCTGGGTTCAATTCCCCAGTACCAAAATAAGACTAGATGCACAAAGTTACACATATATCCAGAGTTTGTTTACAGTGGCAAGGGGCCCTGGAGCTCTATTACTCACTCACTCTCTGTTGGTCTCTCTCTCTCATTCTGTCTGTGTCTCTCAAATAAATAAATAAAGTTATTTTTTAAAGTAGTTAAGTTACATAATTGGAGATAAACCATGTCCAAGTTGTTTTTCCCATGAATTTTAAAAATTTTTAATATTTAAAATTCACATGGAACTACCCGAGTTTCTAAAACATAATTCTGAAGCAATGCAGGTATAAAATTGTAATATTAAAAACATTCATTTGTTTTTCTAATAATCTTTGAGTCATGCATTGTCATAGTCAGCCACATTCCACTGGGATGAACCTCCAAAGCAGGCACAGTTATGGGAGAAAAGGGTTTATTGAAGCTATAGATCCAGGGAAAATTCCATAATCTTGAAAGAAGTGGCCACCTTTCATGGTCCAAGCACAGATAGAAACCCATGATCAACATGATAAAAACAGCAACAAAATATCTAAGGGGAAGAAAGATTTTCTCTTAATTTATAAAGCCTGAGAGTCTTAAAGGACTTGCAACCATTTCCCAGACTTGTTGACTCCCTGAGTTTGTAGAATTTCCTTCCTGCACTGCCCTTCAAGGAAGGGATGTCTGTTTCTAGCTCCCCCGCGTTTCCTTATATCCTGCCTCTTACTAAGAAGGCTGCTTTCCTGTGAACATCCTCAGAGAACCACCCAAGACCACTAAAAAGGTCAACTTGACAACAAAACTTAACCATCACATGCATTAAGCAAAGCCTCATCTTTTTTGTTTAGGAGTTATCTTTAAATGACCATGGAATAGCACAATATAAATATATTGTGGTAGTTGTAATTATTTTTGTTATTCATTAGTTTTTTCAACAATTGGCCAGGTTGTATATGAATAGACCATTATCAAATTGAAAATGTATTGATGGAATCAAATAAAGGCAAGGTGTGTGTCTTTAAAAAGCATAATATTAGTATATAAAAGACATTTTATATGTAATTATAAACTTCACTCTCTCTGGGACAAACAATTCCCAATTTCCTAATTTTGTGCTTCATCCATTATGCAACACTGTCAAGTGTCTCTATTCCTCCAGGGCAATTGATTACAATTGACCAGTTTTTCCTCACATTCACTTCAAAGCAATGTAATGAGATTAATAGTATAATTATTTGCAGTGTGTTGCATCGGTTATTTTATTATAATGTAAAAATGTCCATGAGAAACAATGGTTCACACAGAAAAACAAAAGTGAAAGAGATCCTTCTTTATAAATGTATAGAGAAGTAAGTTCATTTCCTCTTATATAAAATAAAAGGATATTTCATCTGTCATCATTGTTTCTTATTTTATTAACTTACATTTTCAAATACTTAAACTTTTGTGGTGGAATGAAGGGAAGATGGAAGTAATTTTGCTTCAAAATTTTTATTGAAAGATAGTATTTACTAACTTGACATGGTAGTAAAAACCTGAGATTGTTCTAAATGATTATGATGTGAGCCTACCTTGCCTAATTTTCTTACATCAATGCACTAATTGTATTCAGTATATTTTTGGAAACATGAAGGGTTGAAGAAAGAAGGAAAAGGGAAGAAGTCACTGATCACAAGTCCCTTTACGAATTCAAATGGCATCTAACTACTAAAGGAAAATTAGCATTTCTTCAGTTTTCTCCTACTTCTCTCAAGTCACCACCAGAAATCTACATAGTAATCATATTTCTACATGTTTACCTATAAATGTGAACATAAAGTCAGTATCCATATAGCTTACCAGAAATTGGATACATTCCCAAAGAAGTTAGACATGCTTTAATAGGGTTTCCTTTCCAGAACTTAAATTTGTACTTTAATTATACATCCTTTTTTCTATAAATACAATCACACATGAGAAGTGAAAGTCTGCTTTAACGGAAATAATGCTTTTCAATTACTTCTTTTACTTGGCAACTTAAGCAATTGATACATGTTTAATTATACCACCTTGGAGCTGTTAAAGAAGTATTGTAGCTTTAAGCAATGAGAACCTCTGAAGGAAGACTTGATATTGCTTTTTGTCAGATTGATATAAATTTGCCTCTGGCAGTGCTACTGGCCTAAAAACAATTTGAGTAGATTAAAACCCAAGGCAGATGAGCTTCTATAAATTGAGAGTGATCAGTTCATAGATAGTTTTCATTGTAACCAGTTTTGACCGTCATTTAAAGCATAATGTATTATTTAATTAAACTCTTTTATTAATGACTCATTTTTATGAATTCCTTATTAATGCATAGGAAGAGCTGGGTGATTCTACAAAGCAGCTACTATTAAGAAGTAAAAATAAATCCTAAAGTTCATCATTTACTGAATCTCTCTTATCTATATGTTTGTGTGCACTAATATGTTTGTTTAAGTGCATTTATAAGGTATCAATAGAGCATATGTGTATTTTTCATGGGACAAATGTCATTTCATGGTTGAATTTATACACTCTATGAAATTTTCTGCTGATATTAAAAACTGGAGAATGGAAAGAAATAATTAACGCAATAATAAGAAGCCAGTAGATTTCAGTGATTTATGTATATCCTAGATAAAAGCTCATATTTTAAGAAATAGAAAAAAAGACGTATTACCAGTAATATAATTATAATGGGAATACTATTTTAAGGCAATAAATTATAATGTATATCTCTGGCCTAATTTCATATCATGCCACTTGGAAAAATAACATGAAGTAAGCAAAGTTTGCCCTTTGAGCTCAGAGGGCTTTCTCTAATTTCTCTTCCATATTCTTCATAGAAGTCTTTTTCATATATATCAATGGTCATTGAAAATCTTTATGCATTTAAGATCACTTCAACATTAGTAAAAACATGTTAAGAAACAAATATCTGAAAGTTGTTTATTTTAATGTACTTAAGATACTCATTTAAATTTTACTCATTAAAGAGTATTTGCTGATGGGTTATGAAGTACTAGGCACAAGAATCCAAATGGCTCAGGGTTTTACAATAGTGAAAGTTCTTTATAACAAAAGTATAATGCAATTTATAAAAATAAAAATACATCCAGGGCCTTGTAAAGAATTGATGCAAGTGAAATCCTGAGAAGTTAAATTTCCACTTGCTTCCTAGCAGGGATTTCAACTATGCTCTACAATATGCATCAGGACTCAAGAAAAAGAAAAGTCTGCTTTCATTGAACTGATATTCTAGTTGGGTAGGTACTAACTAAACAACTACTAAATGTCATGTTCAAAAAATGAAAAAAAAAAAAGCTGACTGGGTGCCAGAAAACAATTGAAGGACTATTTTGATCAGAATTTTAAGGAAGGATACATTAACAAATTAATGAAATTCTTCCTAGTTGTAGGTGAAGAGGACAGAAAGCATATCACCCAGGCCAGACGGTGGGTTTGGTGTGATCCAGAGAATACTAAAATGAGAGTAGAGATGGGACCTGTCAGAATCTGTCTGGTAAATCACAGAAACAAGTTTGGATATCATACATGGGATGACAGGAAGCAATTGGAAATATGCAACAGGAGAGATAAATGCTTTGATTTATAGTGATAGCACATGGTGTGGCAGCTTTTTTTAAGTTCCAAGTATTCTTCAATTAACATATTTTGAAGTAATGATTCCAATATTACCTGGATGTGAAACCCTTTAATTTTTGTTATTAGACTCCTTTTCTGACCTATGCATGCAGATGTTCTTCAGACTTGAGACCCATCCTATAGCTATATCACCCTCCCTTTGCTACTATGCATTTATCACAGAATTACTTACCCTTTGAATTCTCCTTGAATTTTATTAACTAATGATGTGCCAAACTTTTATTATTATATTCTTATATGACCTTCACTCTGATTCCTACTTCCTCCACTTATAATTATCTATATGATTTGTATTAATAGGAGTTGTCCCTGTTAAAATATCTCACTGTCTTTAATGTTCAAAGTCTAAGAAATCCAATGGTTAGAAAATGGAAATCCAAATTTTTTTGTATGTGTGTGAGAGAGACAGAGTGAGAGAGAAAGAGAGAGAGAGAGAGGAGAAAGATATAAGAGGGAAAGATAGAAGGATATGTTCTTGTACATACTAATACTAATAAATTATCAGAATGTATGCCAATTTATAATTATTCTACAAAGATCTAAGGAATGTTACTAAATATTCATAAGATTAAGTTGTGTTATTTCATTACAGTAATAAAATATATGCAGGTTAGACATCATACTTTCTATGGCATGTACTAAAATTCATTCAGAAGTATAAAAGGCAAAGGAAATAATAGTCTAAAATAGTATAAACATAACTGAAGGACAGTACATATTTTTCTTTATCATTTCAGTCAATAGACTCAGTTCCTTGGTTTGATTGATGGTATTCTTTCTTTCATCCTTACAAAACTCTAAAAAAAGATTATATAAAAGAGTCACATAAAAGTTACACTATTTTGTTTTTGGGGGAGTTCTTTTCTGGACTCCATTTTATGGTTTTGTTTCAAGCTACTTTACATCTTATATGGTGGTTCTTTCTAAGAGTAGTAATTATGTAAATATGTCTGGGAATGTTGCTATGCTAATTGCATTATTGATTTGTAATAAAAAGAAAATAGAAATGCAGTTAATATCTGAAGTGACAGACTAGAGTAGCAGTTTCTATTGCCATTACTATAGTAAAATCTACATTGGTTACAAAAGTAAATGCTATGTTGATTCAAATAATGTGAAATGAATGTATTTTTTTCATTTGTGTGTTTGATGTATCTACAAAACATATTATAAAATTTATGGCAAACTAAAATTTGTAACCCTAAATAATCATATTGAGTAAATCTCTGTTTCTTAAATTCTAGAACATGCCTAATTGCTCAGTATATCAATTTCCTGGAGATGTAGCCATGAATTTAATATGGGCCAGGAAACATGCACCTGGACATATTAATCTTCTCTAAGTCTGACAAGGAAACAATAGATTGCTTTTTAGATCTGAGCTGTCATAAAATGTAATTAAGAATGGAATCAGTTATATCAATGTAAGAGCTATAAGTGCTGCCCTGTGAGCTATTTAAACTTCAAGTATTTAAAGTCCATTTAGCCAGAGAAGGTAGTCTTCTAAAAGAAGAACATAGCACTCTGGTCTAAATCTACATCTGCTTTCTAACTCTTAGTTTGTATAACTTACTCTAGTGATTATCATCAAATTCTAGATTTAAAAAATAGCATGAAAGTGAAATTGACAGTTCCTTATCATGCTAGGACCTAGAATTCAATACATTAGTAATTGGTATAATAAACCTGGGGAAGAAACTAATTGTAGGACATTTTCTGCTACTGTAACAGCAAGAAATATAATGCTATCATATTTTAATATTTATACATTTAAAGAGATGATTTTAATATATTGAAATAAAAAGTCTATAAATTTCTTACACACTCTACAAAGTATATTCAATTGAAATATTTGTCAAGTGAGTTGGAAAATTTCATCAAATATTGTCAATTTATGAATCCAATAAAATACAAGCTGAAAAGTGAAGAATATTAAAAAAAAGTCCCAAACTTTCCAGAACAAAAGGATAAATGATTAAGATTAATATTTAACAGAACAGTTCTTTAGAAAAGATGGGCATTATAGAGTTAATGTTGTCTATGAGAATATTGGAGCACTTACATGAACTCCTCTGATCTTTATGCAAATAAAGCCTAATTTTTTAAAAATATTTATTATCCATAATGAGTTACATTATTTAGTGGGCAAACCATGCGTTGTTATCCCGAATTCCCCACTTCCCCCCCCTCCCCATCCCTGATCAGTTGTATATCCTCCTCAGTGGGCTGTCTGTATTAGTCCTTGTGGAAAGGGATCCTGTATATCTTAGTACTCATCTTGGTCTTCCTTACCCAAGTGTGTTGTTACTGATGGGTGCTATGCCTCCGGACCGTCTCCCCCATCACGTCTCTCACAATCTTTCCGCCCCCTCTTCCGCTCAGTTCCCTGAGTCGTGGTGGGTGAGTAATAAGGCTGCTTTAATGTTGCGAGCTTAGAGGTCCTTGTGTCAAAAATCCCTGGTTTCTGTCTCAATGGCCTATCCTGTGTTGATTGAATGACTGTGGTTATAGGTCCCTTGTTCATCATTCATTGTCTGCTGAGTTCCCTATGGATCCTCCCTGATATGACTGTGGTGGCTCCTCTCTTGTCAGGATCTCATCCATCGGCCTAAGGTTGGTTGGTAAGGTTAGATGGGCCACATCTCTCTC